>PHNY01235497.1:11949-23034 GCA_003724115.2 Anethum foeniculum
TAAATTGATACAATTTGATGAATTAAAGAATTAATATAGAACCGTGCGAAGCACAGGTTATCGGCTAGTAATTCAAAAACATATATTAACTTTGTCCCGTTTATATTGGTCACAATTCCTTATTTATATGTTCCAAAAGTATTGACCACATTTTTTTATTAAAATAATTGAAATGTTATATATGTTAATTTTTTGCAAATATGTTAACATTTAAGGTTAAATTAAGTAATTTTGGATTGATTACTAAATACATGCATTTTGAATGGTGGCTAATATAAATGGGACGGAGGAAGTATAATTTTGAACTTATAAGTTATTTATAAGATATCTGAAACAAGAATCTAATAGTTAACGAGGGAAAGGTTTGTTAGGGTAGGTAATGATAAGATTATGTTTGATAAATAATACGGATAAAGATAATAATATCGATTCATAAAAAGATCGGCAAACTCTTGAATCAGCAGAAGTTAATTTAAGAAAGCTGAAGGAAAAAGATAAAAAAATAAAATAAATTAAGACAAATCTAGCTCTCTATCGAGCTAGGACACCAGATGATCAATGAGATTTCGGAACCTGTTGATATATATGAATAATATTTGATTTGATTTGATTTGAATGAATCCAATGAGAGCTAGTGATAGCTTATTTTTTAAGGAGTATGTTCTTCATCTTCAGTGCCTAGCAAATCTTTTTCGAAGTATATTTGGTCAATACGTGCATATCACAAGTTAAGAAATTTTATATGAAAAAATTGTTCTAATGTCCTCGCCACAAAGAAAAATTTGTTTAGAAGAAAATGTTCACCATCTCCGTCTTGTCCTATCTGCCTTGAAAAAAAGGAAACTTTTGAGCAAATGCTTTTTGAATGTCTATAGACTCTGCCAATATGGTTTTCTTGCCTTTTGTCTCTCATCCCTCTGAACCGGCTACTCAATCGACAGTTCAGTAGTTAAATTCGCTTATTTCTAAAACAGATTTCAAGAAAGAATGCTTGCATCTTCTCTCAAGTTTTGCTTTTTTGGGATAGTTAATTTTGTTAAAAAGAAATAAATTTATTTTTAATCATGATCCGATTAGTCCAATGATAGCTCTCAGTTCTAGTTTTAATGCCCGTACAAAATATCATTTTTTGCTAGAATCCTTATGTTCTCAACCTCGTAGCACTATCATTAGTTCTTCACTGCGGTGGACTCTTCCCCCTGCAAGTTTGGTGAAATTTAACTGTAATGTTACTTTCAAGGGAGGCGTTGCGGCTCTTGGTATTGTTGGTAGAAATTCTAGTGGTCAGATTGTGGCTGGGAAAGGTTGTCGGTTTAATACATCTCCTCTTCAATCAAGATCTTTGCAATTCGTGAGACTTGCACAATTATCAATATGTGTCGTATATCTCATGTCATCATTGAATCTAACTGTAAAATGGTTATTCAGCTCTCATTAGAGGATTTATCTCCTTCTTGGATTGTATGTCTCTCGTTTAAGATATAAAATCAATGACGGCCCCTTTCAACGTCGCGTTCTCCTTCGTCCCTCGTCTTGTTAATGGGACAATACATTGGATTGTGAATCAAATTTTTCGGAATATTCTTTCATTTAATTGGGTTTGTCATCCCTCTGTCATGTTATCCTCATCACTGAGGAGTGATTTTTCTTCTATGATCTAGTTGGTTCTTCTTTCATGGTTTTAAAAAAAAGGAGCAGTAATCAAACTGCTGAATAATCATTTTTTGCCGAAATGTATATGTACTACATGAATACTATAATAATGTTTTACTCCAATCACATTTTAAATTTTATTTTTAAAAAAATTAGTAACAAAAATATCTTTTAACGATTAATTGAAGTTGTAAAATTTAATTGGCTCGGGATACCAGTTAGGCATACTTTGTAATTAGTCAAACTTTAATTGTCTAAACCGACCTGATCTATATTTTTCATTATAAAAATAGAGTTTATTGTTCAATTTTTACGGGATCTTTGGCCATATTTATTTGGGGAGATTATAATATCAGGATAACAATCCGTAAACACCAACGTTGTAGACCAATCATCGTCAATATTAACAATTAAAATGAAGTATTTCCGCATGAATTCTGGAACCGAATATTTTACCCCTCGATTTTGTCATATGCCATCTTTTGTCAAAATTCTAATGTAAATGTTAATAATCAAATTTCTTCGGGGTGAAAGTTCTTCTTTTTGTAAATTTAAGTACTTTATTCATACATGTTCCTTTTCTTTTCTGATGCATAATACTTTAAACATAGCACTCCTATTGATGGCGAAAACTCTATAAAAATCTACCGTAAAAGCTGATCATATTAGCACAACAAATGTAGAAGTATAATAATTACTCCCTCTGTCCCTCTGAATTGTATACACAAAAAAAAAATTGTGCTTGTTGAAACTTAGTTTTAGAGCATATGCACCTAACAAAAAAAAATTGATAATCCGCTAATCGAATCAACAAATTGACGAAGTTTAGTAATAAGACTTATGAATCAAGAAAATTAAAAATATTTTAATATATAAGCTAACCCATCAGTTTTGCTGAGATAATTAACAGACTTCAATCTACTTAAGAGTATAAAGCCTGAATCCATTTTCAAGCTTCAATTACTAAAATGTCCTTACCCTATTCACGTATTTACCTCATTTTGCCACTAGACTACACTGACTAATACTATTTTTTCTGTATTGCACGTATATGATACCGGCTTCGGATGTATATGTATGCATACAAACACAAACTCACAAACACAGTGGCTTTCAATTTTTGAATTTCAAATCTCCCCCTTCTCTGTACTATATATGCAAATTTTAAACTGTTTTCCTCCATTTATCCTCCTACTTATACATCATCTTGAAATTAACTTTAAAATTTCAATTTTTATCATTCATCATAACTTTTTTCTCATCTATCCTAATAAATGTTTACCAACAATTTTTTATTCTCTCAATTATATTATCGTTGATTGTATTTGTTATCATGTTGGATGTTCGTTGTTCTTCTTCATTTATCTTAGTTTGTTCAATCCTATATTTACTAATGATATTTTGAATTGTTTTAGGATATGATGATATCAATTGTTGTAAAGAATGACGAAAGTGAGTTAAGTATTCCACTTTTGTGTAAATACACAAGGTATAATCATTGTTTTTGCTTTTGATCGACTGGGTTGGACAGAAATATGACTTGAAAGTTGCTTATATATATATGATCTTTATCATACCAAGTGTTTATGAAAATATATTAGTATTTCATTCTTATGAAAATATATTTGTTGAGAAGGTAGTGCAGATGTTGTTGATTGTAGTGGATCGGTCTTATAAGGTTTATAATTTTTTTTACCAGTATATTAGTCTTAAGAGATTTTAAAAAGAGACTCTTGCAAGCATATGTCATGAAATGGTAGATTGTTATCGGATCAATTTGATGTGAGTATTTAATCATGTCCAAACTATGTCCATCTTCATTTGAATATATCACCTGGCCAATAATTCCTCTGTCATTAATCAGTTACTTTCTCTACTCTGCTTCTTTAATATCGTACGTGGTATGATTTAGTCTTTGATTGCAATAATCTACTTTTTAACTTATCTGTTTGATATAATTAAGTTTAAGGATACATATAGCATAACCATACATTTGTGGAAATAATGCATCAACATATCTGACAAGTATTAAAATTGTCACTTTCATGAATTCTTCGAACTCTTTTGGAATGCTTTACATTCAACCTCGAGGCTGGAGACTTATTATGTCATTAGATTTTCATCTTGGCAATAAATTATTTGCAGGAAAAAATTTCATGTGTCTGACAAGCATGTATATATACAGTGCTCGGTTTTTTACTCTTATTTTAATATGTAAGAGTTAGTGCTTTTAAGTTAAATTTCCGTAGTCTTTACTTTATCCTTGGATGGTAAACATATAATGTTTCCGTGCTGTCAAAAGTGGTATCAGGGTGATATGATGTTCAGCTGGGACTCTAATGTTGCACTATGGATAATTATCCTGGGACTCTATCTTTCGACAAACTCAAAAAATGAAAGCTCCTAAAGGTCCATTCTTTTTTTGATTATGAATGTTAGTATTTAGATTATTGGTTGTGAAAGCCAGTACTGATCCTGATCCAAATCTGCATGACTAGCCTGCTGTAGAATATGGTAGACAGTTGCAGAGTCCCGGTGGAAGTGTCTTATGTAATGGGATTAACACAGGGGCCAAGTTAAAAACAGCAAGTTTAGATTGGTGGTATGAAGGTATAACAAATTTGAGTTTACCTCTCTACAAGAGGCTGATTTCTGCAATGGAGTCTCATGAAATTAAGAAGGAGATAATAGTGGGATCCCTTACCACCTATGCGAAAAAGTACCTGCCAGGTCTTAATCACTATCAGGGCTTAATGTGCAAAATGAACTACACCACTAATATACTTGGAAGCATGTAAATATTATCTATTTGCTACTACAATACGATATGCATGAATCATGTCTACACATATACGCTTTGTTAATAAAGATTTTGATGCAAGGATAATATGTTTATGACTGGTATCTAAATTACTGTTGATTATATATATATATATATATATATATATTTCAGGTTGGTTTGTGAAGTAGGAGGATTGGATACTGAAAAGGCAAAGGAAAACATACTGCTCTCATAATATACCCACCTACCAACCCATCTTATATACGTATATGGTCAAGTTCTTTCCCAAATCAATCACCTCTGATTTCAATGGTGTTTTCTTCTTTTAGTATGATTCTAAATGTAATTATACAACATTACAAATCAATGACCTCTAAGTTTCAATGATTGTAAAAAAGCAAATCAGTTCATATATATATGGTGATTTTCAGCCGGATTTTATTGCACCATGAGTGCATTTAGTATACTATCTCCATGGTTTGTCGATGGTCAATGGTTCCGGGAAAGAGGCAACATATTCGATTATGGTGGTGGACAACTTGACATATTGACCAAGTCCTGCCATGAATCCAGGTTTACTCTATGACTGATCTGTCAAAGACTACCTCAAATTTCTATGTGCCATGGGTTACAACAGTATAGTGATGAAGACCCAGGAAGATTCATACCTCCAGTGCGTACCCATGGAGTGTCAGCTTCTCTGTCACCCTTCAACCTAGCAATTGTCAAGATAGGCGAAGAGTAGAGTTTTGAGCTAATTAATTATCAAAATAAAAGATAACAAAAAAAATGATATTATAGTGTTTTTAGATAATTATAATTATCAACTTAATTGAAAGTGTTTGTATTTATGATATAGTTATAAATTACATGGATGAATAGATAGTCAAATGTGAGTAATCTTTTAAAATTATGAAAAGATAAATGTTTAACTCAATTAGTCTGTTTTTTTTTTTGCCAGGAACTCAAGGTTGGTTTGGTATTATTTATAATTTTAAGAATTGGTTAAGCTTGAATAACTAATACTCAAGAATGAGAAATGAAGGTGTTTGTCTGGACAAAATAGAAATACCATAAATAATGGATGAATAAAAATGCATGTCAATGAATCCTACTTGGAATTACAACAGCGACTGCAAACATTAAATTCCTTAAAAGAACTTGTGGTTCCTTAAAAGAACCTGTGGAAACTAATACTCAAGGAAGTTCAAGTAATGACTCTGCAAACTATTGTAATTGGTAAATACGGTTCATTAATCCTTACTACTGTATTTAGGTTGCCTTTTTAACTTCTTTTTAAATATGTTTAACCTCTTAATGTTAGATTTTATTTTTGACGTCGTTGTTGTGCAAACATAGTTTAACTTTTTGTTAGAAGCTTTCAAAGAGTGTATTTTTGTGGAGTTGTTTGAGTTGGAATGGTGGAGATTGCAAGTTAAAAATTTGAAGTTACTATGTTTGGAGATGAAATTCAAATGTGCAACAACAGTGTTAATCAAGTCCGGCACAGCTAACCAAGCAAGTAGAAAATGGAGTTACAACTTTTCATGCTTCCTACAGGGACTGTGTTGTTTCTTGTGCTGTTATATTTGATTTGTTAAGACACTTATTTAGTAAATATATTAGTATAGATCTGTGATGTAATTTTTTTTTAATAATTTTTTTCCTCGGCCGTCTTTTAATTTCAATCCGATTATATATCTTTCACATATGAGAAGAGTGAAGTATGAGAAGTTTGATAAAATTGTTATAACAAGCTAATGAGTTTGCTTATGTACATTTAAGATTTGAACTATATTTGCGTATATCCATGATTTACAAAGAAATGACCCATATTAATATGAAAGTTTTTATTCATGAAAATAGTTGCGAATTACAAATTTAGGACACAAGTTAGGAGTTTGTAAAATATTGAAGTATTATTATTTGTACATAATACTATATTGATGGAGTTGATTTCATTTTGGAAGTGTGAACAAGATAAGAAAAGCTCTGCTTTTCAAAGTTAGAGAGCAGTCCCTGGAAACGGTTTGCCAGGGACCTGTTTCGTAACAAACGGTTTCTAAGCCGTTGGATCAACCATCCAACGGCTCTGATTTTTAAAAAAAAAAAAATTACACGTACCCTGGACCTTGTCCGCGGTACGGGTGAATTACAATTTTACCCTTCAGCATGTACTACGCCCCCTGCATACACATTAATTACATTAATTAAAATAGCCCATGCTGCCACGTCACCGTACCGCGGACAATGTCCAGGATACGTGACTAAAAGCAATTATCCCGTACCGCGAACATTGTCCAGGGTCAGTGTTAAAATTTTTTTTTTAATCAGAACCGTTGGATGGTTGATCCAACGGTCTAGAAACCGTTTGTTACGAAACAGGTTCTTGGCAAACCGTTGCCAGGGAACGTGCCCTTCAAAGTTTACCTTTTCTTTTAGCCAACCTTTTAGTAACCATAACAAAGCATGCACAGAATTCCTGTACATGTGCGACACGGAGTTCAAGTTGCAATCTAAACTTAACCATCATAATTTGTGATGTTTAAATTCTCTCTAATATCAAGTGATTAGTGATTAGTTTTATTTTTTTTTTGTCTCATACTAATGCATTTTAATCGCATATTAATGTATTTTTAAGTTTAAAATAAGTCAAACATTGTAGTTATTAAGCTAAAAGAATAAAATATTTAAAAATTAGCATATCTTCGTGAATATAAAAAGTTTGACAGATAAATTAGTTTTATACAATAACTTTTTACATTTTTATATAAATAGTTCAAAAACTAAATTTTACAAATAACTTAATTTTTTGACATTATACTAAAATTTTGATTTTAAAATTTTATATATTCTCGATTAGCAAGAAATTTTATCAAAAAATAAAAAAAAAAACTTTTTCTATGTGCGAATAAAATATTACAATTTTTTTGGTTAATTAATTAGACACGCACATAATAGAAACTTACGACCTCCCACACGTGGGACAAGAGCTCAACTCTTTCTAATATGCCAATGAAATATTACAAATTTTAGGATTATATACTACTACAATTTTATATATAAAATAAATTAAAATTATAGATAAATGCTGAAAAAAATTGTTTGGTAAAATTCATAAATTACTTTTCTGAAAAGTTTTTTTCGCCTAAAAGTTGTTGTTAGACGCGGAAAGCACTTGCTAATTTCACTATCAAATCATTGGGAAATAATCATCTTATTTTTACAACACTTTTTTCACTGGCACTTCTTCTATTCCAAACATAGCCTAAATCTACTTTTCAATACAATTGTACTTGATGGTATGCACATTCTTTTAACATAAAACAAAACATGTCTTAAACTTTATTTCTAATCTATCATGAAAACAAGTATTCATGATACTAACAAAATATTTATGTTTAATAAAAAAAAAAATCACCATCACACTATGCAAAGCGGGCAAAAAATCCTAGTCCTTGATGTTGTCTACTATCTGATGGCGTAGCACTGCATCGGACATGTTTAAATCCTGAATTTTTAGGCAATAGTTTAGTACTAAAAAATACCTGCTGAAACTTTCTAGGACTGAAATCTAGGGGGTGTTCGCGGTGCGGACGGTGCGGTTTTCTTCCAAAACCCGCAAACCAACCCTCATATGCGGTTTGAACAAAATCTCAAACCGCACCCGCATCACGTAATACAAAAATCGCTTAAACCACACCACAAAAATGTGGTACGGTGTGGTGCGGTTTATGCGGTTTGTGCGGTTTTTTTATTAAAATAAATATTTATATTTATAATGTGAGTTGAATTTAAGTAATGAAAACTAAAACTCGATGTTAAGTATTAAGTTGTTTAAGATGCACATCTTCAAATGTATTGATTAATTATTAAAAAGAAAAATATATAATAAAAAGTATATACACTAAAGGCTGAATCTCCGTAACTATGACGAATTTAAGTTTTACATGTGCATTCATATTATCGAACAATATAGTTATAATTAGTTATAATGCTAGTTATGAACTAATCATAAATATCGGAATATAGATAAGTTATTATAGATATATAATTGTATAATATATAGAAATATAAATAAAAGAATTGTGGTGCGGTGCGATTTGAACCGCATTATTAAAATGTCAAACAGCAACCCGCACCACACCACGCGGTTTATCAAAAATGAAAACCACAACCGCACCACAAGAATTTAAAACCACGTTTTGCGATTAAATTTGTATTCTGCTTATACTAAACTGTACAAATTGCTTTTGTTTGTATCCCCCGACCAATATAACCAAGTTCCCATATTATGCTAAAACTAATCCTTTGTTGATTGCTCTTTTTTACATGTTACTGACCTTAAATACTAAAACAAACTGTTAGATGCCTCTGCAATTTTCCACCTTTAACCTGCAGGATTACATATATTCACAAATCAGCAATAACAAGTAGAATCATACATATTAAGGATTGTCTACTCGGAACATGATGGCTCACTATTCATCGATGCTGGGCGGTGAGCTGTTCATCACAGCTCTACATGTTCTTTTAGCCCATAGGCGCTGTTAGAGAATTGGACCTTGACATGGTCCACATTCTAACCTGTATGGATGAGTTAGCAAATGCTTTCATGAACAATGTCCAGCTGCAGGGGGAGGTGCGGAAAATGGAGAGCTACATGCCTACAGCTGCCTGAGGAACGATGGATGACAAAGCTGGTATTCGGATGATATAATTCGTTTGATCTAATTCTAGTTCCAAGTTGAGTTAGTATTTCTAGTTTAATTCCCTTTTGTTGAGGGTGATCGTTTCTCTTCCTTGTTTGTCTGGTTTGGTAGTCTCGTTCGAAGGCTCTGTTGATGAGTTCATAACCTTTTGTTTCTAGTAGTCTTCGACTCTTGGTCTCTGGTAGCCTTTGGCTGAAGTCGGAACATTGTTTGAAAAATTGATCCAACGACATTTTAATTTTATAACTATATTATGGACATAGATTTTTTCTTCTTTGATGCATTGGACAAATAGATTAGATGCATATCACACTGCCACACTTGGTTATACAAAAGCTATACATTTCTTCCTGTATAAACAGCTAAATTTAAATAAGCCTTTTAGAGCGATTTACAACCATATTAGACGATCACGCTATCCCTCTTTTTTTTCAGAAAAATAATGTTTGAAAGCAAAATAAATTCTAGCATTCTTGTCATGACTTCCTAATTTCTCCATCTCATAGGAGTAACTTTTTTGGAAAATTGTCGATAGTTTACCATCTCTTTTATCCTATCGGTTACTGAAAATCAAGGTAAATAGAATTTCTATGATAAAAATTTCACACATTTTTAGAGATAATACAAAAAATACAAATATTAAAAATTTATCAATTTTCAGGCATAAAAGAATAAGTACAATCTCCTACTCGAACCGAAAATGTACTTTTTAAAATTTCAAAAACAGGTTAACCCCAAGTAGAAAGGCAATTACACAAGTAATAGAAGCGTGCCTGGCAAAAGTCAGAATATCAATAAGCCTCGATAGTTTATAATTCATAAATTTTCAGACATCTAATTTGTATCATCATCCTTTGCCAACCATACCACACTATCACAACTCAATTAGCATACTAACTAAAATCACCGATAATTGTTAATTACATATTATACATATGGCTCAGGAATAATGAAATTTACTTCTCATTGATCATCTTGTAGGATAATCTCTGAAGTCTGACATGTGAATTAATTTCAAAATTCATCATCGCTTTTATCAATTTAATACCTCATTATATAATAATTCAACAAATCAACATAGATATTAAAAAATAACTGTAACAGCAGTAGTAGTAATATTAGCTCTCATTGTAAATGATTCTCTGCTCATATATAATCAGAATAGCGTATATTGCCTTTAGGCATTTTAATCACAGAGCTAATCAAATACCCAAGCTAATTGAAATTACAAAATACAAGAGAGAGAGAGAGAGAGAGAGAGAGAGAGAGAGAGACAGAGAGAGCGAGAGAGAGATCAGAGGTTGGTTAAGGTTTTTCGGTCACGGTTGATCTGAAACACGGACCAAATTGTTAATCATCATATCTCTCGATGTAGTAGAAACAAGATTAAAAGAAAATACATACATAAGTATATGTAATTAGATGAAATCATCAGAGACTTAAATACTAAGAATCATGGAGATTCATATTGTTGCAGTTATATTTTCATCACTTGATTTCACCAAAAGCAAAACATAGATACAAAAATATAGACAGAATCACAGAACATGAGGACTGAGAGGATAAAAACATAAGAGAAGAGTGATGTATGTTCTGTTTGGTGTTTTCAGTTTGTGCGTGATAGAGAGAATTTATAGAACGCCGCTTCAAACCCTAAATGTTGCAGGCCGCAGCGAGGTTTCTTGGGCTTGGACCAGAGGTATGGCCATATGGGCTTAAGTCTGTACAGGCTTCTTTTTTATGCGATGGCCCATAACAGATATTGTGATCTTAGAACCAACAAAAGTTCACCAAATTACCAGGTATATATAATTCACTACTCCCTCCGTCCTACAATACAAGTCCTTTTTGGAAAAATTACGCATATTAAGAAATCATTAATTTGATAATGTTTTTCCACTCATACCCCTAATAAATGAATGAATGTAGACTCTTACT
>PHNY01235504.1:1792-18577 GCA_003724115.2 Anethum foeniculum
CCGCTGCAAAGCGCGGCTTATTTTCTAGTAAGCTTATAAAAAAAATTCTTCCATCATCAGGTTGTCGTCTACTTAAAGCATCTCCAATGATTGGCACCCTTGATGGGGTGTCAACTTTACCACATAATCAAATATATTATTTTTAATGTTCTCTCTCATCCACAATTTTGTCACTCCTTTTTCATAAAATACTCCAATGGTTGGCACCCCTAGATGCCAACTTCACTCACTTAACAAAAAAAATATTTTAACATAAATATATTAGAAATATAATAGTTTATTCACCACTGGGACCACAAAAGAAGTTGGCACCCTACTTTATGGGATGTCAACTTTTGGCACCCCATGCCACCTCACTTGGCACCCCATGACATCCCAACAAAGTGCTAACAAGAGTGCCAAGTCACGTCATGGCACATGGCGTTGGCACCCCTCTTGGCACCCACCATTGGAGTTGCTCTTATATACTAGTCGATATAGCCGCGCTGCGCAGTGGCCCTAAACTGTATTTTCTTTAAAAAATTTGAAATCAGGATTATTTAAGGAAAATATACTATATTAAATAAATTATTCATACAATTGTTGATACCGATTTTGTGTCACGTTTTGTTTGTTAGGCCGACACCCTATATAAAACAAAATAAAACTATTTACATAATTATTGATAATACCAATTTATATCACGTCTTCCTGGACCGACAACAATCATACCGACTTGTATCATATTTTGTTAAATAGACACTCATTATAATAAAATAATATATGACTAAAAATACGTAAAGATACAATAATTGTAAAAAATAAATTGTACCTCAATGTCCAAGAATTATTATAATGATTTTAAATTTATTTCTAATATGTTAAATCAAAGTTTTACTTGTAAAATTCGCTATAAAATCTTATATTATTTTGCTACAAATTCGAGTGTCTTTTCTATTTCAAATATGTAACTTGATTATTTCTTTACCTAAAATTTAGGAAATTAGAAAAAAAAAGTTTAATTTTAAAATTAAATCAAAGAAACTCTAGAAAGAATACATCTTTAAACAGAGATAAACTTTATGTAATATGAAATAATACATTACCGTCATTATCTTCTTTATCATCAAAGATTTTAAATGCATAATAATGTCAAATTTTAAAACATTATATTAAACTTTTTCTTTGAAACAACTTTAGATTAATTTGAAAATGTTACAAATTATGAACGTGGTAAAACCGTGTACAAACATTTTTAAGTCAAGATTATTTAAGAAAAATATACTGTAATTAAATAAAATATTCATATATTTGTTGATATCGATTTTGTGTCACACGTTAGGCCGACACCCGTTAGAATATATATTACAAAATAAAACTATTTATATAAGTTTTCGTAATACCAATTTATATCACATCTTCCTGAACCTTTATATCATATCTTCTTGAACCGACAACAATCATACTGACTTGTATCATGATTTATTTGGCCGACAACCTTTATAATAAAATAATAGATGACTAAAAATATGTATATATACAATAATTATAAACAAATATATATATATATACCTCAATGTCGAAGAATTATTTATAATGATTTTGAATTTATTTTGAATATGTTGCACTGAATTTTTAATTATAGAATTTGCTATAAAAAAAAATTTTGTTTAACTACAAATTTGAGTGCTTTTTCTATTTAAAATATGTAACTTGATTATTTCTAAACCTAAAATTTAGGAACTTAGAAAAAAAATAATTTTTAAAATAACTCATAATAACTTCAAATTTAAAATATTAGAGTAAACTTTTTTTTTTTTGAAACAACAATAGATTAATTTGAAAACATTACAAATTATGATCGTGGTAAAAATCGTTATACGTACAAATATCAACCAAGTATATATAATCATGATAAAAATTAATACAAACCTAAACTATTTAACTATTAAAAAATAGCAAGGATGACATACTTATGACCTTCATTTGATTAAAACTTTGCAAAATTTAAAAATATTAGAGGGGTAATTACACAAAAAATATTAAAAGTATTCATCAAAAACTGAAAAAGTATGATCACAAAACACAGACAAACATTAGGATGTATTACACTTGTTGTAATATTAATCACTTGGAATATAATATATAATAATATTAAAAAAATTTCTAACCCAATTATTAATAGGTTTTGATTTTTATTTTTCCTAAAAAATTGGGTTAAAAAAAGGAAGTTTTGAATTAATGTTTTTGATATTTATTAAATCAAAAAATTGTGAAAAATTAGAAAAGTAAAATGAGGCGATTTCAGAGGCGCTACATAAACGCCATGTTTTCTCCTTTATATAAAGATAGTTAACTAAGTAGTACTTCGCAGGGGTTTTGTTAAATAATTTCTTAACTCAAAAATAAAATTTATGTTAGCGAGAAATTTGAGAAACAAATATATGAGATATGGACGTGATTCTGATGAGAACAATTTTGTATGAGAGTGAGAACAATTGTTCTAAATACCTTAAAAGTTTAGAACAATTATTCTGTATATTTTTCAAGATTGTATTATCTACAACAAAAAGTATTCTCAATGTTTTTACTCTTAAAAGTGTTATCAGTAGAATTTGACCCGTATAAATTATTATATAAATTAAATAAGCGAAGGCTAAAAATAAAATATTTACTTACTTTTTCGTTATACCTAATTCTCTTAAGTTTTCTTAGGCCGATACACGTTATAATAAATTTATATATCTTTCTTGACATTATATATATAAATATCATTTATCGAATCAAAAATTTTGAACTTTAAATTTGAATTTGAATTGAATCACTTTTGAAGTTGAAAGTGTTTGGTTTTAAATTTGTATTTCGATTAAAATATGTTATATATGTATATATATATATATATATATATATATATATATATATATAACATGTTTTTAGATTTTTTTCATATTTGATTTTTATTTTGGATTTCACCGCTTGTGAGATTTTTTTTATTTTAGTTTTTAATATTTTTAAAAACAAATTTTGATTTTAAAAATCTCTTATTCAATTAAAAATAAGTTTCAATTTTCTTTTTTAAAAAAAATAAGATATTAAGAAGAAAGTTTTAATCTTTTAAAATCTCTTATCGAATTTATAAAATGGTTTCGATTGTATTTTCTTAAAAAGTAAGACTTAAAGAATGGAAGCTTTAAATTCGAAATTCGATTTATATTTGAATTTATTAACATATTTTTGGACACTTATCTTTTATAATTATTACCATATTTAGAAGTTAGGACATGAGTAAAAGGAAGTTTTGATTTTTAATATTTAAATTAGAGGTTTTCTAGAAAGAAAAGATAAATATAATTCGAGCGATTCTAGAGCTCCTGTGAGTTTTTTCTTTTATATATATAAAGATACTTATATAATTGACGCATTTAAATTCGTAAACGTACATATATAAAGTGTCTCGTCTTTTTATCATGAAAGTTTCCGACTAAATATATGACACAAAGAAAAGAATTCAGAAAATATTGGGGTATATAAATATTTCAGTTCAATATTAGCCTTCAAAACGGAATTACGAAACAGGTTTGAGAATATTGTGCACAAAAAATCTGTAAATGACTAAATGCTGTTTATTTTTAAATATTAAAGTGGGCCAAGACAAAACTACAACAAAACATGATGGGTCAGGCTCAAAAAGGGAGAAGAAGCCCACTAGTCTCGGGTCAGCCCACACCAGTTCCTCCTTTGCAAACAAGACGAACTTGAGTGTACCATACAAAAATTGAAGCTTCAAAGCATTCTCTTTTTGATTAGAACGGAGCATTTAAATCATTTTCTTGACAAATTGTTTCACCTTGTGGCCTAAAGGTACAATCTTTTTCAATTTTACCCATTATTCTTTAGCTACAACTCTTTATTATGTTATTGAATTTAAGGGCATCTTTTAATTTCTGTAATTTCAAGATTTTTAATGTGTATTTGGGTTTGTTTTACTGTTTTTTCATCTGGGTGTTGTTTTCTTGTAAAGTTTGTAGCTTTGATATTGACTTTGTATGTTTTTGTATGTATATTTTGATTGTAGTTTTAGTCATAGGTGTTTGAGCAATGTTGTGAAATTGGTGAAGGTGAATTGACAAAATGATGTCAGGAAAGATTGGTTTGCGTCGAGCGATATCGACTATGCCTTATTTATGTCAAAGAATTAAGCAAACAGGTATAGATAAATTATCGTGTCGATTTATAAGCCTAGTTAAATTTGTGTTGGTAGATGTTGTTTAAGGGTAGTTATCTAATAAACTCGCTTGTTTACTGTTTTAGAATCTGATATTGTCAAAATGTTCCGGTTGTCAAGTCCAAGAGAAGAAACACAAGATTTTTCCAGGAATCGGACGTCATTACCACGTAGGAACAGTTCAGCTAGGGTTTTAGATGAGAGGTTTATTAGGATACTTAAGATATTTAAGTGGGGACCAGATGCTGAAAAGGCTTTAGAGGTGCTTAAGATGAAAGTTGATCATAGATTGGTTCGTGAGGTATTGAGCATAGATGTTGAAATTAATGTGAAGATTCATTTTTTTAAGTGGGCTGGAAAGAGGAGAAATTTTGAGCATGATTGTACTACTTACATGGCTCTTGTACGTTGTCTTGATGATGTTGGAATGGTTGGAGAAATGTGGAAGACAATCCAAGAGATGGTTCGAGGCACGTGTCACATAGGTCCAGCTGATTTATCTGAGATTGTTAGAATTTTGGGCAAAGCTAAGATGGTGAACAAGGCACTCTCTGTGTTTTACCAAATCAAAACTCGAAAATGCAAACCAAACGTAAGCACTTATAATTCCATAATTTTGATGCTGATGCAACAAGGTCAATATGAGAAAGTTCATGAGCTCTATAATGAGATGTGTAACGAACAAAATTGTTTTCCTGATACTTTTACATACAGTGCACTTATATCTTCTTTTGGGAAATTGGGTCGCGATGATTCTGCTTTCAGGCTGTTCTGTGAAATGAAGGATAATGGATTGCATCCCACTCCAAAGATCTATACAACTTTGCTGGCGATGCACTTTAAGTCTGGTAGGGTTGAGGAAGCGCTTGCATTAGTTAAGGAAATGAAAGAATCAGGTTGTGTTCTGACCGTTTATACGTACACAGAGTTAATTAAAGGCCTCTGGAAAGCCGGGAAACCTGAAGAGGGTTACAATGTATTTTTGAATATGTTAAAAGAGGGTTGCAAGCCAGATATTGTGCTCATAAACAATGTTATAAACCTTTTGGGCAGGTCTGGTCGTTTGGCTGATGCTCTGAAGCTTTTTGAAGATATGGAATCCTTTAACTGTGAACCAAATGTGGTGACCTATAACACTATCATCAAAGTGCTATTTGAGTCCAAAGCTCCTGCTTCTGAAGCTTCTTTATGGTTTGAGAGGATGAAGACGAATGGCTTTGTTCCTAGCTCTTTTACCTACTCCATATTGATTGATGGTTTTTGCAAGACAAATAGAATAGAGAAAGCTTTACTGTTGCTGGAGGAAATGGATGAAAAGGGTTTTCCTCCATGTCCAGCTGCCTATTGCAGCCTGATCAATGCTCTTGGAAAATCCAAAAGGTATGAGGCTGCAAATGAGTTATTTCAAGAATTAAAAGAGAATTGTGGATCATCTAGTGCTCGTGTTTATGCTGTTATGATCAAACATTTTGGCAAATGCGGGCGTATGGGTGAAGCTGTAGATATGTTTAATGAGATGAAAAACCTTGGTTGCTGCCCTGACATATACGCATATAATGCGCTTATGTCGGGGATGGTGCGGGCAGGGTTGATTGATGATGCTCATTCCTTGCTTCGTACCATGGAAGAAAATGGTTGCACTCCTGATTTAAATTCGCATAATATAATACTCAATGGATTGGCTAGATCCGGGGGCCCAGAACAGGCAGTGCAAATGTTTATGAAGATGAAGCACTCAAACCTAAAGCCAGATGCAGTCACTTACAACACCGTTCTTAGCTGTTATAGCCGTGCTGGTATGTTCGAGGAAGCTGCAAAACTGATGAAAGAGATGCGTTCAAGTGGGTTTGAATATGATATGATCACTTACTCTTCAATACTTGAGGCTGTTGGTAAGATTGATGTAGATCAGACACATGCAATTCGATGAAACCTGGCCTTGTGCCATATGGACAGTCACGCCCTTCAGTATAGCTGTATTATTGTTGAGCTGCTACAAACACATGTTCTTGCTATTATCTATATAGACAACACATACCATGTATAAGTTGTGGGGGTTTTCCTGTTCTTTGGTAGGATGATCTGATGTATTCACTTTTTGCTCATACAAGAAATTTTCGGTGTACTGATAACATTTACAATTTGAGACTAACTAGTTCAACTCATCGGTCCTTTGATTGATCTAAATGTTATACATTGACAAAAACGACCGCACCTCTGTACTAGATCAAGACAGTATACAGAAACTGCTTAGAGGTCACTGCAGTCTGACCAGCGTATGGTTATCACCTCTTTACTAGGTCACTTGTTCACGCATAGGTACCCTGCAGTCCAGAAGATTTTTAAAGATGACCAAATAATCTTATTTCAAGGATATTGTAGCAGCTATGAAAATGAGATGATTCTACTTATCAATGGTTATCAAAAAAATTTTGATGAGGCAGAAATTTTGAACGAACCAATCTGAGTTTACCAAGCATGTGCCAAAAAAGTGACATGCTTTGCCGTAAAATTTAACATGGGAGCATATTACAATTCACAATAATAACATTTTCGCTTTGCTCTCTAACCCGCTGCCCTGCGGGCAGCGGACCATTGTGAGGCATCAGCTCCCTTCCTACTGCAAGTAAAATCCATAATGAAGGACATATTTGAAATCAAAATCCATATAACCAAGAAAGATATGAATATCATACTAAAATAGAAGTAATGTTTATGTATGTAACGTCATTTAGAAACTTAAAGCTGGCTCTAACTTATCAGTGAGTAAAAGATTGATACCATCAGATCTTTTGCAATCATCAAATGACATTCTTCCCAAATGACAAAACAAAGCTAAATAAATCGATACTAATGCTTGGATAAACATACTGTATTACGTACGAAGTTTCATTATTACTTGAATCAGATACATTCATTTATGCCACAGCAACTTTATTGCCTCAAACATAAGATTCCGAAAGGAATAATGCCTAGAGAGTATACAACACCACTAAGAAGTGAACATTCGATACAGGATTTAAAAAACAGGAACCCCACTGAAAATTACAGCAGAACTATTATTCCGTTCGACATCTCCTTACCGTATATTTGTAAACTCAGCCCTTGGCTTTCCAATATCTGCCACTTCAGCATTTCTACTTCGTGAAAAAAGTGCTTCCACACTGCTAAAAAGTGAATATATATGATAGAGGATTCGATAAACAGAAGCCTCACCCACTGAAATTCTCAGCGGAACCGTCAATTCGCTCATCATCTCCCCTCCGTATACTTGCAATCTCAGCCCTTGCTCTTTCCAATATCTGCCTCTTCTGCATTTCCAGTTCGCGAAAAAAGTCCATCCTCATTCTTTCCAACTCTAACATCTGCTTTCTTTTACTACTTTCAATCTTCTCATAAATATCACTAAATTTTGTAATAGATTCTGCAAGCAATCTGAAAGAACCTCCATCACCTCTGTTTGTTCGCTTTGGTGGAAGCAAATCTGAACTGTTTTCCTCAGCCTCAACAGATTCTGAAATTTCTGGACTATTGCTCAACTCATCTATACCACAGGCGCGATTCAAAGGCACCCTGGTATACTGGCTAACATATTCCCCGGAGTTTACAGAATTCACTCTGCGTGAAAGCCTTGGTTGCTGGGGGGTTGATGACAGTAACATATTCATCTTTTTGAAGTACACCCATTTACTAGTATCCATTGTTTCCTGTAGCTTCATCTTCTCCTTTTTGTACTTCTTCTTCAATGTATCTAAACGGTTACGACACTGAGTGTCAGTCCTTTCAAGTCTTGATTCCTGTGAAACCTTTTCTGCAACTTCTTGCCATTCTTCAGATCGAAGGCTCTTCCTCCCACGCTGAAGAAACCTATCACCCCAAGCATCTAGTAGAACAAACGTCTCATGTTCAGTCCAGTCTGAAAGTGCATTCCGACCACCATGCTTTGAAACTGATCTAGTCGTAGCTATAGGAGCTGGAACTCGAGGAGCAAATTCATAACTCGACAACAAGCTCTTCATCTTCCTCTTCTTTGGTTGTCTATGTTGATCAGCACTTTCTATCCTTCTATAATCATTTGGATTGTTTTCATCATCATGATCACTGTCATCCCCGTCCCCATCCTCTTCAACCACAACATCATCTTCGTCACTGACATCTTCGGCCTTACCATTCAACTGAATAATATCTTCTTCATTACCATTCAACTGAATAATATCTTCTTCATTACCATCACCTTCTTCTTCCTCTTCTTCTTCTTCTTCATTCCGTTCTTCATTCCGTTCATCAACTTCTGTATCATCATCACCTTCCGCATATTCATCACCAACCTTGTGAGGGTAAGATACATTACGGATACGAATCTTTGGACGTGGTAACGACTCAAAACCTTGAGCCTCAGCATAAGGGTCCTCAGTGTCATCCATTAAAAAATAAACAATTTACTCGAAAACCTAACTAATTCCTATTCTTCCAAAATTCCCAAACTAGGAACTCCACAGGTAATCTATCAAAACAAATCAATGAATTACAACAAAAATCAAGACTTTAATTCATAGCTAACTATTTCCTTTAAAGTTTCTAGTACATCCACAACCCCATGAACAATAATTACAATTCATCTATATATACACTAAAAAAGGTTCTTGAAGATGAACAAAAAAAAAAAAATCAAAATCTAAACACTAAGTTTCCCAATTAGCAACAAACTTCAACAAAACAACTCATAATACAAAAACCCAACTCATTAAAACTCAAAAAGCATCAAACTTTACTATAAAAATTACACCTTTCATACATAATCAAACAAAAATCAAGAAAAAGCCCAAGATTCTAACCTCAATTTTAAACATAAACATGAGTTCAAGAACTCAAAGTCTTCAACTTTTTGCAAGATTTGGGCAGCCCAGTTGGTACAAAAAAGTCAAGATTTTGTTATTTGACAAAAAAGGGCCTAATTGAGCATGTTAGGGTTTGTTTGGGGATAAGGGGGGAGGAAAAAAAAAGTGTGAAAGCATGAGGTCTATGTTGTGCTATAAAGCAAGACTCACCCACCAGCAGGACTAAATGTTAATGTATGTAAATATATGTTTGGTTGGACCTGGTCACTGGTCTGTCAACCTGACTTGGGCCATCTGGCTAAATGG
The DNA here is from genome assembly GCA_003724115.2 of Anethum foeniculum. Classification (NCBI taxonomy): domain Eukaryota; kingdom Viridiplantae; phylum Streptophyta; class Magnoliopsida; order Apiales; family Apiaceae; genus Anethum; species Anethum foeniculum. The sequence continues at coordinate 11,141 of PHNY01235504.1, forward strand.
GTAAGTCTTAATCAATATCAACCATACAGTCAACCCAATTTTATCGTGTACACAGTACACTACACTATAAATAATTGATGTTTTTATGTTATACAGGAGTATTTTTAAGGTGAGTTTTAGCTTTTAATTTTTTTGGAGTTTTTGTTGCTTTATAATTTTGATGAAACAAAACTTTCATTACTTTCGCTATTGATTTACCCTCTGTTCCAGAATCAATGAATAAAAAGAAAAGAAAGGTATTTTCTTTTCTCTCTCAATCTTTTCAAAAATGAGAAGAAGATTTTAGGGACAAATATACAAGATTTTTTTTTTCAAATTTGTAGAGATCTTTTTATTCTTCCTTGAAAATATTTTTGGAAACAAGCCGAAGAAATCAAATTTTCAAATTTCTTTTATTTTCTCTCCAAAAAAGTTTCTGGAACACAGCGTTAGGGAAGTTATTTTCCATTGTTTCTGGAACACAGCGTTAGGGAAATTGTTTTCCCTAACGCAATGTGCGAAAAATTTTATAATAAGTAACAAAAATTTTAAAATTAAATATTTAGACACATCCATTATATTCACATCGATTTTCACAGTTAAATCTATTTACACAAATTTTTTCAGGACAAATCATAATACTCATTTAGATTAAAAACAAAATATAGATTACAGTAATAAATATTTATTTTTTATTTTGAAATTTAAGACCAGTGAGCCTCACTTGAGCTTTAACTTTTTACCAGTGCTGTTGTTCAAGACTTTGAGTAACAAAAGGGGTTTTTACAGGGACAACAGGGACCAGAACTACAAGTGAACAAAGCAACAAAACAAAAGTATAGATAGGAAATACATATAAAAAGAAAGAAATAAAGGGTTGATTGCTCTATAGTTTCTTGATATCTCAAAGCTTCAACACAAAGAAAGCTATGAGCTTTGCAATGGGGAGTTCTTTGAACTCTCCAATCTTTTACTCTTTATATCCTATTAGTAATCCACCCTTTTCATCTCACTCCAAGTTCTTGAATTTTTCAAAGAGAATTACTGGTAAAAAGGGGAAGAATTTGTCAGTTATTGCTTGTATGCAGATTGGAGAGCAAAAAGATTGTGACTTGTTCAAGAAAAGAGCTATCTTGTTTATGGGTATTTCGATTCTTCCACTTCTTAAGTTTAGGGCTGAAGCTGATGCTGCTGGTGAGTTGTGTTATTTTGTTTTTTTGATAAAAATTATATTTTTAATTGTTTGGTTAATGATAATGCAGTTTGGTTTTAGGTATTATCTAATTAAAGGGTTGTGTTGTGTGAATTTATGGATTCGGTGTCGTGGGCATGGTGGATTTTGCTAGTTATCAATATTGTGATGTGTGTATGTGTAATCGGATTTGTGTATGTTTGTGAAGCAATGTACGTGGTTGATTGATTGGTTATGGACACATTACACATTATATGATTTGATGAAGTCGAACAGATTGCAATGCCGTTGTTGCTTGCACCTACTTGTGTCTTATGTATTGAATAACAAATAGAAATCAAAGATGTATTGCTCTAAGGTGCCTACTAGATTTAATTATACGGACTTACTAATGAGTTTAAAGAACAAAGTAACAAATTTTAGGATGATAGTGATCTTTATGTGAGGGTTGTCCATCATTGTAGGAATGACTAGTGCTCTGATCTGATCAATCTTCCAAGTGAAACTATCTGAGCTAACTTGGTGTCTTGGTCTTCTTCAAGGAGAAGGTTACAAGAATATAAGTTATAACTGCTACATAAAATATTTTGGAAGTTTGTCTTATTATGGTAGCATAATAACAGTATGACCATAGAGAGCATTGCTACTAGAATGTAAAGCTTGGTTTAATAGTATGAATCTTGTATAGAGACTCTTACGACAGTCAAGTATCAGTTTCAAGTAAGGAACAGGATTGATGCAGACTTGCAAAAGGATTTCCTAAAATATTCAGTTGTGTGGATATTGAAGCTTCTTGAGCCTCAACGTGATTATATTCTATGAAACAAGTTTTGCTGGTTGGATGTATCATGTATGTCTTCTTTGTTCTGTTTGACAGCATCTACCTGAGGGAAGTATTGTTGGAGTTAATTTCTCTTTCCATTTTGATATTCGTTATTTTCTCAATATTGAGACCTCACGTTCACAAGATAAGTTACGTCTCTTCTAGTTTATAGATTTTGATTTCCAAAACAACTTAGTTAGCTAAATAAAGAGAATGTAAGGGGTGCCTATTGTCATACAAGTCACAGTTATGACTCGCGACTCGTGAGAATCTCAGACCTATCAACCTTACTATTGAATATTGATATATAATTAAAGTCTCCATAAAGCTTTGTTTTTTCTCATTTCTCAAGTATTTGACATTAGAGACATTCAGTAACCTCAGAGATAATTTGAACTTTGGTTTTGTCAAAGTTCTATCATAGGGTATTCTTAGCCGTTAGCAGTTTCAGCCGAATCGTCCTCTCTTTTCTCCGCAGGTCCTCCCTAATTCTTTGTGGTTTCCTGATCTCATGTCGTAGTTATCAAGTATCTACCAAATGAGGCGTTTCTCTAGCACTAGTTTCAACTTTCATCTTTTAAAGTATTCAATTAAGGGAAAGTTTATGATTGGTTGACTTCAAAACAGCACCAATCATTTATCCGTGGTCCACATTATAGAGAATGTCCACAATATCATCCTATTTGGAAGCTTTTTCAGAGGACTCGATGTTGTTTCTTGACCAAAATTAATATTATTTATACCAATTGTATGAGGAAAAAAAATACAAATCTGGCAGTGATATGATGGTAGCGGAGAATTGGATATATGATCTCTGTCAACAATTCGACATATCAGAGGCCTTGGTTTTGTTCCGACAGAGATGTTGGCTGAGTACTCATAGAATATTAGTTTTGCACTTTTGCTACCTTGAACTATCCTCAAATGTATTTTTTGACTTAACGATGTAGTTGGAGTGGTTGTATTTGTTCATTTTCCAGCATAAATGAACGGACAAAATTAAGGAGTGGCGGTAGGAGATACTGTAGGAGGGAAGAGTGAAAGAGAAAGTGAGTGCCAATTTTCTATGATGAGATTTGTAGAGAAAACGAGTAGGATGGAGAATGGACCATTCCTTCTCAAATTGGTGGGTTTGGGCTCTAGTATAAATTGTTAGGAATGAAATGGAGGAAGGAATGAAAAATATAAACATTTACGATTAATTAGTTCAAATTTTATTTCATTCCCTCACCATTGTCATTCGCCCAACCAAATACAACATTAAAATATTAGTTATGAGAAGGAGGAAGGAACAAATGTCTAAAATGATCACTCTATGAAATCTAAAAGGATTCTAGTCAACAATTGGTTGACGATAATAATACGTATTCACTCTTTCTGCTATTTAAGACTCTTGTGCTTTGTATCTTATTATAATATTTGTAGGTCGTAACTTTCATAAGAATTATGTATTCGATCTTCTGATAGAATTTCAAACAATGCTAATGTTTGTTATCTTATCATGTTTCAGAAGATTCTATTACATTGACATCGGAGCAGAAACAAAATGCCAAGGTTTGAACTTCTAACAAGTATCTTTTTTTTTAAGATTTGCAGTAGTCAAATTAATTAACTTACTTTTATGCTTCTTTTTTTTTTTTTGCTAGAATACTTATATGCATTTTTAAGTATAGAAAGTTCTAATATGAGTATATTTTGTGACAGCAAAGTAATCAAGGAGATGCATCACCGAATCCCTTCCTGTCCCTTCTAAATGGGATCGGCATATTCGGTTCTAGTGTTTTTGGGGTGCTCTACGCATTTGCCCAGAAGGAAAAGGATAATACTGAAGCAACATTGGAATCTGTAAGTAGATATGTTCGATTAATCCCTTCACCGATTCTGATTAAGGGGGTTATATTTCATTTTTCAAAGAAGAGCTTTAAGTCTTTTTAGAAATATTCCACGAGATGCTGTTTGAAAAGGAATGTACAAGTCATAGATTACTTAATTCAAAATGACAAACTTTCTTGATCAGTCAAATAAAAATTACAGCAGAGTGCTTGATCATGTGATGATAGTATAGTACCGCCATAAGGGATCTTTGAACTTTAAAAAAACTATATTGTTCACACTATAATGTTTGGGTGGAACATGGTATCCAGACGAAGTATTTTACTAGATGTTACAAACTTACCTTTAGATTCAGTAGAGCGTTAGAGAGGGAAGCTCACTTGACCTATGAATTTAATCGCCTGTGTGAATGTTCATAACAAATGCTTGCTCTATTCGCTTGTTTATTGTTTTACAGTGATCTATTTATGGCCCTTCGTCTGATTGTTTCCAGCAATGTGTATATAGTATGTTGTACGACTTATCAAAAAATTGAAAATATAATATGTTGTATGCTGTATGTTATCGAGGTGTTCATCCAATTTACTCCCTTACTGGTGGTAATGCTTCTAATTCTGTATGCACAGATGAAAACTAAATTGGATGAAAAGGAAGCTGCCATGATTTCTCTACGTCAGAAGTTTGAGTCACAATTGCGAGATGAAAGAGAGGAACGAAACAAGCAAGTTAAAATGGCAAATGAAGAGAAGCAGTATTTAATTAATCAGCTGCAATCAGCAAATAGTACAATAACAGGCCTCGGACAAGAGCTTACAAAAGAGAAAAGAGTTGTTGAAGGTTTTAAAGTTCAAATAGATAGTCTGACAACCAGCCTTGCGGAGGCTGAGCAAAATAAGGATGAACTAGAAAACGAGCTGAAGGAAAAACTCAACTTTGTTGAAATCTTGCAAGAAAAAGTAAACTTGCTAACACTAGAGATAAAAGATAAAGAAGCTGACATTCGTGACCTCAGCTCTAAGCTTGACGCCGCAGAATCAAATTTCATTAAACTGACTTCAGTATATGAGAATACCAAGAATGAGGTAGTTGGTCTATATTCACAAATAAGAGCGTTGAAAGATGACCTTTCTAAACTTGAAAATGAACTAGAACTCAAGTTTGCCACAATCGATGATTTGAATGCGGAAGTAAGCTCCTTGATTGCTGAGAGAGACGAAGCCAACAGAAAACTTGGTGTCATTCGAAAGGAATATGATGACCTGATGTCCTCTGCTGAAAAGAAAGCAATTTCTGATGCCCGGATCTTGGAAGATAGAACGAACGAACTTCACCAGCTTAAAGAACAGCTCGTGCTCGCATTAGATGAAGTGAGCAAAAAGAAAGTTTTAATTACTGATTTATCTCATGAAAGAGATAATCTCAAGAGAGATCTTGATAAAGAACTGAAAGCTATAAATAATCTAGAGCAGGAGCTTATCCTTGCACATGAAGCTCTAGAGAAATCACGAAATGAGGCTTCTGATCAGGCGAAACAACTGGAGCAATCAAGAAATATGTGCTCACAACTCAATGTTGAGATATCTAATCTGCAAACTGAATCTGCTGAAGCTATAAAGTTGTTACAAAGGAAATTAGCAGAGGCAAAGCAAAGTGAAGAAGCATTAGCCGCTGAGCTGACATCAAAGAACGAGATTCTGAAGCAAGCAAAGGAACAAACTGAAACCATGTCAAATGAACTGACAGTTGCGGTACAAAATTGTGAGAGCCTCCATAAAGAATTGGGTGATGTCTATAGTAAAGCTGAAAGTGCTCTCAGGGATTTGGAAGAGGAGAAGGAGGTTGTTACTTCTTTGAACAAAGAGTTAAGAGGTCTGGAGTCTCAAATACTGAAAGATAAGGAAGCACGTGTATCTCTTGAAACTGATCTGGAAGAAGCTACCAGATCACTAGATGAGATGAATCGAAATGCATTGATACTATCAAAAGATTTGGAGCTTGCTAATTCCAAAATTTCCAGCCTTCAGGATGAGAAAGATGTATATTACAGGTCTCTTACTGAGCAAAAGCAAATATCTCAAGAAGCGAAAGAAAACATGGAAGATGCTCATAAACTTGTGATGAAACTTGGAAAAGAGAGGGAGAAATTTGAGAAGAAATCACAGATACTAGAAGAAGCAGCAGCATCTGCCAAAGGCGAGATATTAAAATTGCGGAGTCAAATAAGTTCATTGGAAGCTTCCATCAACAACGTTGAGAATCCAAAAGCTGTCACAGAAGAAAAGGAAGTAAATAAAATTAGCAATGTGGATAGCCAGAAAGCTAACAGTGTCGATAATCCGAAAGCTGCTAAGGAACAGAAGAAAGTAAAGAAACTTAGCAATGGGGATAGCCAGAAAGGCAATGAAGAAGAGACCAAAACTCCTGTGAAGAGAACCAGGAGAAGAAAAGTGGTGTCTAAGAAAGAAAGTTCATAGTACAGTTTGCATGTAGAAGGCCATATTACAAGGTTTAGTTTTTCCCTTGTATCCAATCTTGAGGTATAAATATCTGCTTAGATTGTTCTGCTTTTAGAGAGCTTTTCTACAAATTATAACTTATTATCTGTACATTGTATATTTGACATTTAACTGCAATTCAAATCATGGCTAAAGAATTTTCTTTGCAAGGAAACTTACAAAAGCAGAATATTCAAGGCAGCAGCTTGTCAATCTAAATTATATGGCTTGCATATACCAGAACAAAAGTAGATGATTAAAATTTTGTAAAATGCTGTGTTAATTAAAATGGGTATTTATATGTATTTATACCAGAATAGTTGTATATTTAACTAAACATATATTTAATATTAAATAATTCTAAAATTTAAACTAAATACACGCAAAGTCTCGTTGGAAGTATGAGTATGAGCATCAAATTAACTGTTTTTCTTTTCAATACGCAGTCTACTCGCGGGGCATTCGACAAAATATAGTTATGAAAATAAATACGAGTCTTCTGAATTTGAACATGAATTCGACTTAATATTGAATACAAATTATATTCAATTGGAAAATGAACCCGTTCTAATTCCATTAAATTTTTGATGAAATATTTTTTGATATTGGAGCAAATTTATCGAGAACAATGTAAATAGTTTTTCATTTTGAGGGAAACAATGTAAACAATTTAAGTGTACCGAATTTATACTCTTTATTAATAAGCGAAATCATGTTTAAATGGAACAAGGTATCAATATACCAAAGTACCAAATTTTGGTACTAGATAATTATGTAATATCTATTTTTCTAATTATATTATTATATAATATCTATTTTCCTAATTATATTATTATTCAACCAGCTACTTACACGAATAATAGACTTTTATTCTCCTTTGTTTTCTATTAGTTAATGTTCATCCCATTAATTATAAATGTACTTGAATTTTATTAAATCTCTATTAATAAGTTATAATATAAAATTTTAAATATAGTACTAGGGTTATGTATTTTAAAATTTTGGTACTAACTAAATAATAATATAACTATTTTTAAAATTTTATATTATTAAATCACAACTACTAACACGAATTGACTTCTATTCCCTGTAGACTTTGTTTTTTATTAGTTAGT
>PHNY01235523.1:0-11750 GCA_003724115.2 Anethum foeniculum
TATGCAGACAGTTACCAAATTTATGATTTATATGTAAGCACCCTAAAATTAATAAAATTTCAATAGCTACGTATTTTAATGAATACAATCTATATAGTTATTGCATGTAATTAGATGTAATAAATGGCTTCAAAGTGAATTAAATAAAATGAAAGAATAATAAAGATTATTAATTTTAGTATTATTTAAGCTTCTTTATCCGGATATGTTACGACAATGATGACATGAGAGTGGTAGAATACAAACCGTTGCTGTTATTTCATGCTTTTGACGGTAAACTTCAGCAGCTGAGATATTATTAGCATCAGGAGATCCCATGACCATTGATGGAGGTCCACTCATAGGATTACGGGAATATGGTGGAACACCATGTGCATGATTATAGATGTCCTGCGACGGAGGGCCTGGATTAGGTGCACCAGCCTGGGCATGCAGGGCATTGTGAAGAGGAGGGGCCGTCCTAGTGTCCTGATAGAATTAAAAACAAATAAGAAAAAGAAAGAGATAATCCCATGATAGATGGGCCAATGGGGAAAAAATTATGCAAGTTATCTAGCATGTCATACAAGAAAGAACCGACTACAAGAATACTCATTAGGAAATCCAAATATTAGATTGAAAAGTAGTGAAGATGGACAAATGATTAAAGGATGAAAGCATCATACAGCATACCATGTGATTTCTAGCCAATGGGATCGCTGCAAGCTTAGGCTGCTGCAGTGGCATACCATGCACAGCCTTGTTCACACTTGTAAAATACTCACTGTCCACTCTTCCAGGAGGGCTTTCTTCATACACCTTTTTTAATCCAGCAGTTGGGACATTAGAATGCTGGCCATGCATCAATGCCGGGCCCATCTGATTTTGAAATCTAGGAACATGTTGCTGGTAAGCTAAATCTGTACCACTTTGTGTTTGATGAGCCAAAGGAGGCTGCTGCATGTTAAAGGATGGGCCGCCAAAGTGTGTGCCTTGACCAGGCTGAACACCCATGTGCGGTTCAGACTTGGTTCCTGATGTCGGACTTTGAGCAATTGGCATGCCACCTTGTTTAGCATGTGACGCAGGAAAACCACTCTGTCTTCCTTGTTGGAAATCTGTATCTCCTCTGTGTGAAAATCCTGCTTTAGGCTCTTGGTATGAAAACTGTTGCCCTTGTGTTTGCTGATTCTGTTGCGGCAACCGTTGCTGATCCTGATGGGGAATATTTGGCTGATACGCATTATACTGCATCTGCTGATTTGGATATTGAAAATTCTGCGGATCTACTGAATTTCCGCCTTGATACATTGCCGTCTGGTGCCCTATCTGCTGTGAAATTTGATGCGGAGCCTGTGCGATTTGGTTTCCTTGTTGGGGTGGCCTTTGTTGGTCCGAGAATGGAAATGTTTGTTGGTTAGGCTGCCCCATCGCCTGTGTCCTAGCATGCTGAGATGTTACCTGCCCCTGATGTTGCATTGTAGATCCTAATTGTGACCCCTGCTGAGCACCATGCGACTGTTGTTGCGCATCAGTTTGAGAAAAATAAGGAACTTCCCCACGTCCAGAGCCCCGTGACATTTGCTGCTCATACTGAGCTGGACCCCCATTGGGCTGAATCATTCGAGCACCCGGAATCGGCGCTAGATTAGGTGTCCCTGGCTGAGGACCAGCTGGCAGTGGTGGAGGCAAGGCAGCAGGTTTTTCATACTGCGTAACATTAGTTTCAGGATTCCAATAGTAAAAAGCACCCGAACTTCCGTCAATCAAACCTTTCCAAGGTTTCGGCAAAGTAGGATCATCAGGAGCATAACGAGGTCCATCAGAAGCCGCTGCTGACTCAGCAGTGGCCATACTTACAAATAATTATCTACAACAGTACAACACAATTAATACGTACCATCACCAATCCTTACTAACCACAACAACTTCACGTCAAAAACATATCCCTATCTCCACATATTCATGCATATAACATTATTTCACATAATTATACAACACAAAAAAAGTTATAAAATCATTGCCAATCCTTACTAACCACGAAAACTACACGTCAAAAACATATCCCTATCCCCACAAATTCATACATACAAGTTTATAACACTAGTTCACGTAATTATACAACACAAAACAATAAAAATCATTGGAAATCCTTACGAACAAGGACAACTACGCGTCAAAAACATATCCCTATCTCCGCACATCATGCATATACATTATTTCACAGAATTATACAACACAAAAAAAAAAAGTACAAATCATTGCCAATCCTTACTAACCACAACAAACACGCATCGAAAAACACATTCCTACATCCGTAAAACCAACTACACAACATCACAAACCTCTTTCACATGCAAACCCTAACACAAACTACAATTCACTTAAAAATCTAATCTTTCCATCATTAACAATCAATCCAAGCTAAAATCAAACAAATTAACCTATCAATTGCGCCAAAACATCACTCAATTAACATCAAACACATATAATACATCAAAAACTACACATTAATTAAATTATAAAGCTACGAACAGAACATAAATGTATAATTAAATTGAATTTGCTTACCAAATCGAGCTTCGCGAGATGTTTCTCTCTCGATCTTCGAATTAAGATCTCGTAAAACCCTAATTTCTCACTGGGAGAGAGATAGAGAGAGAGTGATTTTCGGCGATTATATAAATATAATAGTGTGGTGTGTGTATATATAAGATACAGAAGATAGATTAAAAAGGGCGAGTAGTTTGAGCAAATTAGATATATAGGGCTTGTAAGTAATGGTTTAGGGTTCCGGACTCCAGTAGATTATCGTGTGGGCCGAGCGGTTATCTCGTGGACTTTTTTTTTTCCCGAACTTGGATTATCTCTTGGACTTGCGTTGCGGGTAACACCACAGTTTCAAGCATGGTACGAAATATTAGCCAAAAAATGGTAGGAGTATGAAATTATTTTCGTTTTTTGTAATTTTAATTTTTTTTTAAAAAGTTAGTAATTTTAATTAGTTTCAAGATAATAAAACAATCTTGTGCACAATATTTGTATGCAAAAGTAATTATTTTCATCATTTGGATTTGGTATTTGGGGACGTTGATTTAGTGAAAATTCAGTTTAGTTTTTGTCAAATTCAGTCGTGAGTCAGTTCAACCGTGCAAGTGTCACGGCTAACCCTAGTGACTTGATGTTCTTTATTGATGTTTCTCGTGATTTGATAGGAAACTAACTATTGCCTAAATACTATCAAGTTACAATTTTTCAACCACTAACCAATTCTAATCATTTTTCAACCACTAGCCAATTCTAATCAATGATAATTTTGAGGGAACATGTTCCTCTTCTTTTGAGAAATATCACTGAAGATTTAATTATAGAAGATAAAGGTCAGGCCAAGGTCAGGCCAAGGTCAAATATGAATCTAATAATATGCAGACCTCTTAAAGCACTTATTGGAGTGTTGGTACACGAATTTCAGGTGCATCAAGAAAATCATTTTCAAGTCTCTGCAATAAATGGACAATTTTAGATTGAAAGTTCATCAAATTCAGCTCGGCGTATGGATGACATAGTCTTAATTGAAGATGATGATATAGTCTAATGTTAGTTTTAAACTAGTCGGTTGTTAAGTTGGGTCGTCTTCTTTATTTTAAGTCAGCTTGTTTCAGTGGTTGTTTGTCTAAGTTTGTTTGTTCTCCCCTTATTTAGATGTTGTTCGGCTTTCATATCTATTTTAACTATGGTTCATCGAAAAAAATATTATTCTTTAATTTATTCATCATTATATTTTTGCTTCAAAACAATTCTTAGTTTGAAATTTAATGTAAAACTTAATTGATTCGAATGATAAACTAGTAGATTTTGAAAAATTTCAGGATAAATCTAGTTTTGGTGAACAATCTCATGTATTCACAAATGAAGTGCAATATAAAAAAATTGATTCAGTGATTTACCACATATAGGTGCGGAATTTCCCGACAAAGATGTTAAATATGATTTTCTATTAAATTTTGTTTTGAGAAATAGATTTGTTATTCTAAGTATTTATCTTATAAATCTAGTAAGAGTAGTGTGTTAGTTAAGAAAATATGTGCGTGAAGTAAAGAAAAATTTAAGAGATTTGTTAAGCACGAGGAAGGGAAAGAATTAAGATATCAACATGCACAAGTGAAACTCTCGATCTAACAAGATGGTAAATAAAAAATCACTCAACAAAAATTGTTATCGACAACTTTTATAATTACGGTACAAGACTAACAAAAATTGTACATTTAATAAATATCAGTAGTCATAGTTCTTCTATAATCATCCAGAAATAAATTATCAATCATTTGAAGCTAAGTATGTGTAATGATATTAGAAAAGAATGCATGCTTCTTTAGAAAGAAATTATAAAAACAGAATCTCGTGATCTTATATACAATCCAAGTAGATGAAAAATGACTTGTGAGTATCTTTTGAATATAATGGAGAGTAAGAAATGCGTATACATTATTTAATGATGTGGTAGTTTTTGATATTACATATATATATATATATATATATATAACAATTTTTTATTATCATTAATTTCACCATTTACGGGTGTAAATCATCATATGCAGTCAATGTTATTTAGTTGTGCTCTTTTTATCAAATGAAGTCCAAGAAATCTTCATTCGATTACTTCAAAATTAGTTGAAGTTCATATATTAAAAAAGGTACCTCGAGTTATAGTCCCCGACCCAGATATAGTCATAACTTGTATGTTAAACAATTTAAAAAAATCAAAAAAAAAACATCACAAATTTTATAAATGACATCATAATTTACATGTTAGTGAACATCTTCGGTTGAATATTTTGAAAAAAATTGGTTGAAATTGAAAAAAATACAAGCATACATTTTTTTGAAGAGCACTTGATTAAAAAAATAAGTGAATGAATATAAATAATGACCAGAAAGTATGTACAATTAGCGGTGTCTAGAAAACATGTATGATCAACAAAAATATTTGGTTTCAATAAGATCAAGTGACATAACCCATACAAATATATTTTATTTTTGAAATTCTTCTTTTCAATATTCGGCCAATTCTTTTAATGTTCATTCTAGGATTTTTTTGACATTTTTCCAGGACTTGGTATGCATAAAAGTTAATTGAACTACAATGATACATCATAGACCATGATCTCGTGATGGTTATTGAGCGTGCAAGATGCAATTTTAAATTTGTATATATTCAAATCTTAAAAAAAATATTAAGGACCTCAATTGTGAAAAGTGCACTCTTATTAAACGTGTTCACATAATTTGTGGAGCTCCGGTCACTACACTATAAACGGCCTATTACAAGCCTTGAAAACTGTCACCATATGTTCAAAATATTTGTTGTAGGCCTAAAAAGTTTTAAGGAAATATTTTTCGATTGTTGATTTTTTCCGATATTGTCTTAGGTATATAGGGCAACACTATCCTCCTTCTATAACAAAATGACTTTTGGTGTTTGAATCAGAATTGAACCAAGAATTTAGATTGGGGTGTGCTTGACAAGTCTTTAGCGAAGTTTCACGTGTCGATCACCAATATCATCAAATTCATCAATCATCGATTTTGTGTAAAAAAAATAGCAAATTGTCTCTTTCTATCAATAATCATAATATCTCCCAAAATTACATAATTCATCATACTATGAAGATCATTCTTGAGAACTTTTATTAGTTGAAAATGTTCATGTTGTTGAAATAAGAAGAGTTATAATAAGACAGATAAACCTGTCAATCATAACAAAAGATTTTGACTTTCTAGTCTTGACCAACATGTGACATAACTGCGAAATACTTGCTATATTTTAAATTCAGCATCACCAACAACATCAAGCTTATAGTGCTCTAACTCACTTTTTAACCCATCAACATTACCGTCTGTAAATCACGAGGATAAAATGTCTTTGCAAGACGGCAATCTTATCAATATCAAATAATTTGAAATAATTGTGAGGATCTAATGCCGAAATAAGAGTCAGGAGCTCAATTGCTTCATCATATCCTTAACTTGATATTCAATCACTTTGACAAATACATCAAAGTGATAATGATATTAAAGAGTAATATCATCTCTTTTTGAGCATAATCTGCCACTACTAATGAAATAAGGAAGACTTAAATCTAGCACGAGAATAATATATTTGGTACAAAATGACAACACTCGCAACAAATTTATCCCAATCTTCTGCTCTATGTTTCTCTTGAAAAGTCTTCGTAGTTCATACTAAACTTATAGCATTTATAATATCCAAAGACTTCTCTTGGAAAGCTTTACATAACACATTGGTGATTTTCATTGTTTTTTTTGTAATAGATGTAATAGAAATACAAAGTTAAAAGACCTCATGTGCATGTATTCTCCAGTAGCTCTACCCCAAAAAAGTATTTGTAGACCCACCAGTGCTGAGATCTAAAAGAAATTTACGCACTATACTAACACTGTAGTCATGCTACAAACTAAAGAAATGATAACTCCACCTGGTTATTCCACCTCTTTGTAAAGTAACCATTTGATTGGCACCTTTGCTAGTGCCAACTTCTCTACTAGCAATCAACTTCTCTAGTTTAAAATTGTGAAGGTCTTCTACTTCAGTCTTACATTTCAGTGAAGCATTTACAAAATTAATATGAAAGTTAACTTTGAAAAAAATAGCCAAACTCTACAGACTATATTCGAAGCAGTAACTAGAGCTAGTTGTAAACGATATGCAAAGCATCGCACATAGTGCCTGTTTAGGGACAAATTAAAAACAACTTTTATGGGTCAAAATCCGTTTGAAATTTCTTCGGACTGTTTGGCTACAATTCTCGAAGTGCTTATCTACTTCAAAAAACCATGTAAGTTGAAAGTTAGATAAGTGGTACTTTGGCCTTTCAGCTTTCACCATTCGATGCAATAATACCGTTGACTAGTTTGTAATTAAATTATATTTTGAATTACTTTGTGCTTTTTACATTTCAAACCAAATAAAAAAAATGTATTTTTTTATCACTAGATCTTGCAACTGATACGATAATAAGTACTCCTATATTTTATATTGTTTGCATATATTTTAAAATTCTTTGAGCATATACTTGAAATTATTATTTTTTAAATTACAATATTTTATTACCAAAATTTATATCATTCAACTATCTCATAACTAACTATATAAAAAAAAATAATTCAAGTAGGCATACACTGAAACCATGAACTAGCCAGTGTATATATTTGTGATCGGAGAATCCGAATTTTAATTTATTTCTATTTTAAATTCTATATTCATACTCTTGTATCAAAATTTTATTTTTTTAATTTTCACATGATTTCACTTTGTAGATTACAAATGATACGATAAGAAATGCTCTCATTAGTTATAAAAAAAATTCTGTAAATTATACTTTTATTTTATATATTTAATTTTAAAAAATATTTAAAAAAATAAAATACGTGGTGTAAATATTTTAAGATACGTGTACAAAGTCAAAGTGTCATATAAAATTATAATTTTTTTCTATTTTAAATTTTATCTTTTGAATTTTCTATTCGTGTATTAACTTATTATATTTTAATTTTAATTTTTTTAGAAAATATATAACTTATAGGTTATGATTACCAAACATATCACCAACTTATAAGTAAAATTATCCAACGCCTAAACAGCTTAGAAATAAAGGACACGTTTGGGGTATCTTAAAAAATGTAACTTTTTACTTAAAGTGGATGAGTGTCTTATAAGTGATAAGTAAATTATTAGTTACAAATTGTTTAGGTGTTTTGATAATTTTATTTATAAGTTAATGATAAGTTGATGATGTGTTTGGTAAATTATAACTTATAAGTTAAAAAATTTAAAATTTTAAAAATCTAGAATTTTTAATATAATAAATTTAATTCATAAATATAAAATTAAAAGACAAAAATTAAAAACAAAAAATATTGAAAAACAAATTATTAATTGCAAAAAAAAAATTCAAATTTATTAATATCATTATACTATTATTACTAAATATGGAATAATATTTAACTATTTTAATATATTATAATTTTAACTAGAGATAAATAAAGATTAGATTTTAAGGTTAATATAAAAATAATAATCGGTAATACATTTGTA
Source organism: Anethum foeniculum (assembly GCA_003724115.2). Classification (NCBI taxonomy): domain Eukaryota; kingdom Viridiplantae; phylum Streptophyta; class Magnoliopsida; order Apiales; family Apiaceae; genus Anethum; species Anethum foeniculum. The sequence goes on from PHNY01235523.1 coordinate 8,096, forward strand.
TGGTTACTATCAATTTTCTCTGCAGTATGAGCATGTGACTCGTAGTTGCAATAGCGATATTTTTATCTTTAAAAATGGAAAGATGAGAAAGATGATAAGTTGGGCAGAATAAAGTTGAATGTTAAAGATCATAGCTTTCTTCTTATGACTCAAAATGGGGTGGATAGGGACAATCTCTTATTTTGCCAAACAGCCTACCCAAAAGTGTAACGGGCTTTTGGCTAAAAAAAGCTCAAAATGTGAAGCGCCAAACATGCGCAATAATTTACATATCACTTATATGATACTTTTCCACTTCAAGTCATAAGTTATTTTTTTAAGAAATCCCAAACAAGTCCATAATATGCTTGTGGACAATTTTTCAAAATCAAAATTTGTATGCCATTCCCGCACCGTGCATGTTGGATGCTTCATCGTACCCCTGACCTCGCAAATTACAAGTGTTAAGATTGAAATAAACCAAAGCATCAAAAATCTTTTTTAGTGTATACTCCAAACATTGCAAAGAAACTTTCCTGCACAAGACCATCATCATCAACAAATCTAATAATAATGCCCATTTTATCTTGAGCAAAACTATCTTGAATTTCATAACAAGGATGCAAAATTTTAAATTTTAAATTTATTTACATATTTGCTTTTTGACACTAGTAGCCAGAAGGTGTAAAGCTTGATTCTGAATGATAGAACTAGTATAAGCTTGTGAAGGTCTTCTACTTCAGTCTTACATTTCAAAGAAGCACTTACAAAATTAAAATGAAAGTTAACTTTAAAAAAATAGCCAAACTCTACAGACGTTATTTGAAGCAGCAACTAGAGCTAGTTGTAAACGATTTTCAAAGCAGTGCACATAATATGCTTGTGGACAATTTTTTCAAATCAAAGTTTGTAAACCATTCCAGCACCACGCATGGTGGATGCTCCATCGTACCCCTGACCTTGTAAATTACAAGTATTAAGATTGAAACAAACCAAAGCATCAATTGTAACCTTCTTTAACGTATACTCCTAAAATTGCAAAGAGTCGTTCTTGAACAAGACCACAATCATCAACAAATCTAATAATAATACCCATTTGTTCTTGAGTAGAACTATCTTGGGATTGATATTCATCAACAAGAATGCAAAACTTTGAATTTTCAATTTCTTTACATATTTGTTTTCTGACATTATTAGCCACGAGGTATAAAGCTTGCTTATGAATTAGGGGACTAGTATAATTGGCATTTCCTGGAGCATTCCTCATAATAGCCAAGCCAATATTGTTATTTAACTCTCTTATATACTCTAACTATTCAATGAAATTTTCACAATTTTCTGATCCAAGAGATTCGTCATTACCTTTAAATGTACATTCTTATAATGCAAGTCACAAGAGGCATATCATTGTTGCCTCAACATGAAAACGGTTTCTTAAAACTTTTTCTTAAGATCATACTCGCAATACACTCTCAATTCGTTAAGAAGACTTCATTAAATTTTCACAAGTGCTCACGAAAATATTATGTTGTGAGCAAGAAACTCCTACATGTTGCGGAAAAAACATTCTTTTATATTCGAAATTCTTTTTCAACTTATATACACATTGAATATATTTGTTTCTCTTCTTGTTGGATTTTTTTTTCAAACAATAAGCTCGGACTTTTTCAAGCCAATGAAATATTTCATACCATGAAGCATTAAATATTTAATTTTGTTTATCTCTTTCAACTTTTGATAGGGGATAATGATCATGCATAAGACTTTATCGACATGGCCCAGTCTTGAGATACTCTTAAAGAACCTCATTCCATTGTTCTTTTGGATATTCATGTATTTGGCGACGCAAACATGGATCACGTTCAAAAGTAACAACTTCAGGTTTCTCCACTACCACATTATGTACTATTTGAGGTTCCACTTGCACAACTTGTGGTACAACATGTTCATCATCATTTACTTTCTATACCATTTTCGGGATGAAAAATATGAGAATCTTTTGCGAAGATGACCCATTATGTTTAGACATTGAAAACTTAATCCCCCAATAAGATAAATCAACTATAACTTTGGAATTGCACAATTACCAATAACAACCCCAATTTAATACAACATATAAGAACTCTAGTTTACCCCTAATTCATCAAATTTATATATAATACAATAAGTACAATTATAAACTAAGAATGTTATGGTAGTTGGTTAAGAAAATCATCAAATAATTCACAAATATAACAACGAAAAAAAAGAGATTTCAAGAAAAAAAAGAAAAAAATTATCACCTGAGAAATAGGATGAATATAATAAGCAAAAATATTCAAAGTAGCCACAGCAAGGAGTGAACCTCGTTCTTTTTCTTCAGCATCCAATAATTTAGAAATATAACTCAAATGTTCAGTATTCACTTGGATCTTTAATTTTTGATATATTGATAGTTTTATGTGTTAAAATTTGTGTTAGATAATTTTCAATTTGAACGGGCTGACAAAATTTTGTTAGATAATGGACAAATTATATAAATGGGTTGCTATAAGTCACTTTTTATATAACTACTAGTTTTTTTTTTCAAAACCATCTTGGGTGTAAGCCCAGGTCAGTCCATATACGCTTCTGTCCCTGGTATCAACAATATTGGCACCCTAGAGCATTTTTGTGTTGCCTTAGTGTTAAACTTCGTGCAAAAAGATAATGTGGGCCCTGTAGTGGAGCCCACATTTAGGGCGCGCGCATACACACACACACACATTTATATATATAATCAGTTTTAATTTATTATAAATCTGTTAAAAATAAATATATACAACATTATACTCAAATCATGTTTCCATACTGACATTCATCGGTACAAAATTTCATAATCTTTAACATCATCGCAACTAAATATAAAAAAAATGAACAAAATCCTTCTAATCTACCAGCTACGTTGCAAAATGTCATAATTTAGTACAAACAACGTTATAAAATGTCATAATTTAGTACAAACGAAGCCATTTTTGGAAAAATTTTATTTGTCATCGATCAAATTATTTTCTTATGTTCATCAATTAATTCGAACTAATCAATCAACAAACAACACTGACATCAAATTTCATAAAATTAGATCATTTATTATTTTTAATTGAATAAATATCTGTTAGTTCCCAACAATATAACAACTGAATTGCAGAAGGAGGGTTGAATGAAATTCAGATAATTTTTCTAAAATTAAAAGATGCTAACTGAAATATACAAATCAAAGAAAGTGAACTCAGATTTAAAAACTTTCTAGTGGATTGACTTACCACCAGATATGTATATTGATGAAGATCTTTGTGATACAGAATTGTACACAGCTGCTTACAAGTGATTACAATATATTTATCTTTCAACTTAGAAATCACACTTAACCTACTTGCTACACTTGGTTTATATACTACCAAGATACATATGCAAAGAGACAAAACAAAATATATTCTAATTAACCAGGTCCAAGCACATGCTTCTTCATTTCTGTATCCAATGCAATCTCTGAAGAATACATCATTTTTTAACGTTCCTGTTTTGTACTGAAATGGAAATGCTTCATGATCTTCTAAAAACATTAACCAGACTGCCACATTCCTTTTGTATACTTTCAACCCATGTGACTCTGTCAGTCATGTCAGGTCACTGTCAACTGCTATCTTTGTGATTATCC
>PHNY01235573.1:0-23927 GCA_003724115.2 Anethum foeniculum
CTTCTATACATGAATGTGAAGTTACAGATACATGAATCTGGTGCATGAACCTTAGTTTACATATTCCTAGATAATTAAGTGTTCTATGTTCTAGTTCAGTGAATCTATATCTATGTAATCCAATAAATTGTAATATTCTATTACTCAATAAAAACAAGAGGAATTCTAGAGAACAAGTTTCTTCTCTTTACATTTTATTACCAACACATTGCCCCTAGTTTTTAGTGAATATGATATATTTTTGCCGGCTTGGATTGGAACGAAGGGCATTTCTTTAATGAACATGTTTATTACATATCAAAGCTAATTATATTTTTAACCTTAATACCTAAAACCTATTGTCAAGAGAACACTTACCCATATGCATAAATACTCTAGGTATCCTGGAAAAATTTAATACAGTACAAAATATAAAAAGTAAATATGCAACTATTTTGTTTACAGTTCTCTTGTACGCTTACTGTATAGTCAATGTAATCTTTGCTAGAATCATCTGTCGTGCATATCTCTTTCTACTGTGTGTTTTAGTATTACTTTTTTTTTTGTATTTAGTGTTTGTTTTATTGATCACAATAATATATAGTAACCACTTAGTATTTTGACGACTTTCTGAAGAATTCAAACACAATTCTACCCCTTAAAACCTCAAATATTGTCTATCTCGTGTGATCCCTAAACTTGAACTATTTTACCAACCCCATATTTAAGCTTATTCACCTGTGACCTGTAAGACAATAGAGAAAGAGAAGGGCACATCAACCATGTAAATATTGAAATGCCAAGAACCACTCAAAATACTAGGAGACAAAAACTAGATGATCAGCAGGCATGTACTATGTCTTTGTACATAGCTCAAAAAAATAATTTGACCTTATAGTAACTGGAGTTTGGTATCAAGGTCCTTCTGAAATTATGCTACAATAATGCACTTTTCGTGTATGTAAATTTTATTTTTACTTCGTGCAGTGGCCTATACCATAAAATTCCAGAAAATGGGTTTGCCTCATGCACATATAATTGTATAGCTCCAGGAACATGACAAGTGCCACCTGAAGGATGAGATTAACCGGTTGATATGTGCTTGAATTCCTAACAAGAATGATTAACCAGTTACTTATGATGCTGTTTCAAAGTATATGACTCATGGCCCACGTGGACCATGTATTAGAAATAGCCCGTGTATGAAGATGGCAACTGTACAAAATTTTATCCCAAGGACTTCGGAACTGAAACTATTATAGAATCAAATGATTATCCTATAGATCACGGGATGATAAGCATACTATACAAGTGAAGTGGATTGAAGTTAACAAAAGGTTTTTCCTTGATGTTTCATAGTTAAACATGTCAATTCTTAATATATCATATTAGCTGATTTATATTATTTGTCACATTTTAGGTTTTTTGTTCCATATAAAAGAAGGGTTCTTGTGAAGTACCGGGGACACCAATATCTAATGTTGTAACTAAGGGTGTTTGATCAAGTACATGTTTAAGTATGTGAATGTAGGTCGGGACCTAGCAACTATAGTCGTTGAGCATGCTAATGATGCAGTAAATGCGTAGATTAGATCACAAGTAATAAATGTGTTAGTTTATCATGTACTCCCTGCCTTGCACAATACATGTCCACTTTGGAAGAAATTTTTTGTTTCAAAATTAGTTGTCCACTTCAACTTTCAATGTAAGTTGTAAGTTTATATTTCCAAAATCAACTCTACACCATCTATCTCTAATTTATATTTCCAAAATCAACCATATTCAACATATTATATTCAATTAATGCAATTAATACAAATTTTTTCATCAACTTTCACATTTCTTAATATGTGTGATTTTTTTGAAAGTGTACATGTATTTTGAAACAGAGGGAGTAATTGTCTAATCCGAAACTCTCATATTTCCAACAACATTTGGGGTTAAGCTTGCCTGTACTTTGCACCCGTTATAAGCTAGTATAAGTAATAAATATAACTAAAGTCTAAGTATAAGCTTTAATAATTCAGATAAAACTGGTAAATTTAATATAGTATATAATAATACAATATAGTTGTCAACATCAATTATAAGCATAAATTCCGTAAATTATTATTATGCAATAATAATAGCCAACCCATCAATTATAAACCAAGATAATATATTAAAGACACGAATCTTCATATATAAATCTTAATAGTGCAAATCAATAAGATCAATTGTATTTATGTACACATCTTATAGAATCAATTGTTGACTATATTATACACACATCTTTCTACAAATGCAGATCAATTATACGCATAACTTAAGAAACTTATGATCAGATTATAATAATTGTCAACCCGTAAATCGTAAATCAAGATACTATATATATATATATATATATATATGCACCTATCTTTCTACAAATGAAGATGAATTATGAGCATAAATTACGTAAATAATGATTATAATATAATAATTGCCAACCCGTTAATTATAAATCAAGATTCTAAGATTACATAAATTATGCGCATGATTATTATATAGTGATAATTGTTAACCATCAAACCAACTTAATTAATGTCATTGTTAAAAATTCGATAAAAAACCTTTTGTGACTTCTGATCGGTTAAATTCGAAATATTCACTTCAAATTTGCTAAAATTTAGTAGAAATTCTCTAATTGTTACTGCGTTCTAATTTGCTAAAATTTAGTAGAAATTCTCTAATTGTTACTGCGTTGATTTTTTTAAACTTATAAACACAATGTATCGATAATTTTAATAGTGTTAATAATTTTTCGGGTTTACTCAGTCAAAGATAAATTTAATTTATGAAAAAATAAATTATATAAAAAATTTTAAATAGTTCTAAGTTTGAAAAAAAGGGCAAGTAATAATATAACATATTAGGTTATTAAGTAAAAAGCTATATGCATTTTGGTATACTAGTACATGTAATTTTTAAGGAAAACGGAAAATCAATATACCATAAAAAAATTGAATATTCGTTTAAGGAGATAGATATTTAAAACGACAAGATGAGACCAATGTTGTATAAAATTATATCTGAATTGTTAATGTTAATATATGTGCTGAACAACAGTTTAATACCGAAAATAATTGATTTATATGTAAAATAATAGATAAAATATAAATGATATTTTGATTATCACATTATTTTTGTATTAATAAAGCCAAAATTACTATTATATAAATTTGTATTTATTCCATACATATGGTCTTAATCGGTGATATTTATAGTGAATTGATTTGTGAGTTTCACCATAATTGGTAAGATAGAAAATCTTAAATTTTAGAAAATCTAGTTAAAGAAATCTTTTCATTATAAATAAAGATATATGTATATATATTAATTACAGTGGTTGATGACTAACCCAACATAGTTATCATCATAGTTAAAAATGTGAAAAATAAAATGTTATGTGAATTATGATTGGTTGAACTTGAAATACTCGTTTTCGATTGGCTGAAAAAGAAAAGAGAATGTGTGATTGGCTAAGTACATGGTATGGAAAGATATATGTCAAGATGTTACTTAATAATAATTTGATATTAAAAAGTAAAATCTGTATATCATATGAAAATTGGAAAATTGTTCGAGAAGATGGATATCTAAAAAAACCATTATAGTATATAATCATATATGAATTGTTAATTTTAATGTGTCAAGTTGTCACTGAACGGTAATTTAATACGTGAAATAATTGATTGATACGTAAAATAATAGGTAAAATATAAGACAATATTTTGATAATCACATTATTTAATAGTCAATATTACTGTTGTATAAATTTATAATCATTCTCGAGATACTGTCTTAATATAGCCACAATTATTGTTATATAAATTAATATTTAGTCTGAAGACATCATCTTAATTGGTGATAATTACAGAGATTTGGTTTGTGAGTTTCACTATAATTGGTAAGGTAGAAAATCTTAAATATTTGAAAATCTACTTAAGGAAATCTTCTTATTATAAATAAACATATGTATTAATTGTTGGTGTTAATGAACCCAACATAGTTAACATCATGGTTAAAAATCTCAAAAATAAAATATTTTTGTGAATTCTGATTAGTTTAATTTGAAATATTCGTTTCTTATTGGCTGAAAAAGAAAAGAAAATCTTTGATTGGCTAACTACATGGTGTGGTAGACTCAGCTTTTATAAAAAAAGATTATACAATTTAAAAAAAATATTGTCTAAAAAATATGAAGTATTTCCATTGTAAGTTGGAAATGATATATTTATCAGTAATTTGTTTTTGTCGAAAGAGATTATTAATATTCGACAGAGAGAGTATCTTTGATTTTACTATTTTTTTTCATTATATCCCTCATTGTGAAATTTCATTTGCTGAAATATTAGATAGCTACAATGTTAGCTCATTTTCTTGAGAAACGTTAGATTGACACCTTGATATCATACCAAATGAAATTTATACGTTTACTTTTATCTTTTTTTTAATTAAAATGTTATCAATTTTTTAAATTATAAATACACACATATGTTCTTTCACTTTTACTAGTATCTAATTATTTTTATTTTCTGAGAAAGAATAGAAAACAGTACTTCATTAGTTTATTACGTCCACCTAAGTTTAACCGACAATAATTAAATAAAAGTCCAAAATATTTTCTTTTCCTCCTCCATAAGACCCATGTAGACACTTGAATTTAAGCGATAAAAAACAAACAAAATCCGAAATTCATTTCATTTCCTACTCCACCAGTCCCATATAAATACTATCTTACTATATGCGTGGTTAGCCAAACAAAGATATTTTTTGTATAACAAAATTGATTGCACTCTTAATGAGGTCTACTCTGATTCATTTAGAATAATTTAGATTGATAGGTGGAATAAATAAGCTAGAAGGAAGGTTGAATAGCTTATTTTCATATCAAAAATTTACCTTGGCGTTTTAAAAGTTCTTTTCTCTTTTTAAAAATAATTACTTACCAATTATTAATTTAAAGTGCAAAATTAAAAGAGAGAAAGAGTACCGACACAAGTGATTTATCATGGTTTGCGATGGCACAACACCTAACATATCCGCTCACCCTTACTCCAGTTCCCGAGCTCCTCTCGGACTCGAGATTTTCTCTACTATAACAATAAAGAACACTACGGAGAAGTCTATACAATACTTTGTATTTATCTTGGACCTTAGTTCTATTGGGTCCAATGGTCAAATACTGAGGGTGGGTGAATGTATTTGTGTCCGTTTCCCAAACTTATTGCAGCGGAAAGTAAAACTTAATAAGAAAAAAATTAACACAAATGAGATCTGGGGTTAATTTCTTTTATTAAGAAATATAACCATGAAGGTTTTGCTTACAATCACTAAATATAAATATTTAGTGCAACAAAAGAAACAAACACTACTAAAGGTATAAGCTATCAAGATCTAGTGTTTGTTCTACCACTCCAAATTAAATAACCCTTATAAAGATGAGCAATACAATATAAAGTAGTTGTAAGACTGTAATGGTGTGTAGAATATTTGGCCGCACTTCTCCTTATAAAACCTTAAAAGGATCGAACTATTCTCTCACAAAATAAATTCTATAGAGCTTCGTTATAACTATTGGAGAAGACTTATTAATTCTCTTGATATGGTGGATGTATATATATATAAGGTAGTTGGCTTGAATAGAAAGACAGATGTTCGTGGCTAATTGTAGTCCATGTAAAAAAAATAAAGTAGGTTGGTGTCATGTCATTTTCTTCACCTCGGACTCGACCAAGTTATTCCTAAGACTCGAGTTGTAGCTGGTGTAAACTGATTTCCTTAGAGCTCGACAGAATCTGCTAGGTCATAGTCCATGTCTTATTTTTTAGCAAACTGTACTATAGGACTCGACACATATACACCCTTGAAACATCTAGAGCTTGACATGTATGCTGTCACCATAGCTTGGACTCCACAGAGCTCTCTTCTATCAACCATCTTTTATTAGCATTTTATTACGCTAATTTAAAACTCGATAGAGACAATACAAAAGTCAAGTCTGGTCACTTGTATGCCAGGACTCGACAAACACACATAGTATAAAGCTCGACAGCTTGACTGTTTTCACCAGATTAGTCCTCAGCCAAAACTGTACAGCTAGGCCTTGACTAAACAACAGCAGTATATCGAGGGCTCAACAATGCAGCTACTGATGACTTCCTTTATTTATGTGAAATTCTACATGGTACTCTTTTAGAATTGGCTTTTCCAAATGGTACATAAAATAATTTTGTCTTTCGCATGGTACCATTCTTTAATCATGTCATTCTCTATAGTACCCTTATCGTTAACCTCGGTTAATCAAAAGTTATATTTTGGGTATCATTTGGAAAATTCAATTGTAGGAGGGTATGGCTAAGAATTTCTCTTAAATATATTATTATGATTTTTCAATCCAATAATTCTAAAATTTAAACATATACGGATTAGACAAATTCGGGGTTAGATTAAATGAAGGATAATTGACCGAATAAAATTGGTGACAATTAAATTGAGTGTAATTAGGGTTCAAAAATTGAGTATCATCTTCGATGCAGTAACAAAGTATCTCATTTGTTTCACTCCGAGTACATCTTCTCATTTCTTTATATTAGACATACAAATAATTATTTATGTGTGTATTATCTAACTGATCGGTCTAAATTAAAAAAATATATATTTACAAATATATATTAGGCGGTTACAACTTTTGTACTGAAAGTGGGGAAGAAAAGCCTATAAATAGTGGATTATATCCAAGTGAAAAAACACTCACATACAATGAGATTAGCTTGTTCAATCCATCATGGAACTCCAAAAAATTCTCTTTAACTTATATTTTGTATGTTTTATGTACTTGTATATATTTTGCAGGTACCATTTTCCAACATTGGTATCAAGAGCTAGGTTGATGATGTAAGGCACCCAAATCCACGGTCAGGGATCTGGGTCGTCACACATCCATCTTGTAAAACCTGTATTAACTCAATAGTCCAACAAAACCACATCATAGACCCCAAATCTCTCTTACACACAAGTTATAGCCTTAGAAACGAGGTATAACAAGTAACATATGTCATTACAAACCAAATATACTTTCCAGGATCTCACACTATTACTCACAACCTCTGCATGAAGTTATGATAATTTCTAATAAAACTGTAACCTATCTGAATGCTTTGGCCCACCTGAGACAAAGTTGCAAGGAGTTTACGGAAAGTCTATACATTTTCCACGCGACTGCAGACAATTAACATCCTCACCGGCATATTGGTTGTCTGTTGTTTTGTGACATTTAAAAGAAAGCAAGAGTGAGAAATAATGCTCAGGAATAGTATACAACAATTTTGAAAATGACTGTTAAAATAAAGTAATACTTCCATACTTTATCGTATAGTTGAAGAAATATAATTTCAGTGGTATAACATCTTTTTAACTCATTCAAGAAATTATATCTTCAAAATATCTTGCCAATACTATCGGTAACTAAGCACCTAGGCTTTAGTTACAGTATTGCACAACAATTCCAATTGGAAGGGTAGGACATTCACATGAGCACCTACCAGAAATTTATTTTGTTTTCTACTAGTAGATGGACGACTCACTCACATCCTGGTTGTCACCCTAGCCGCATCCGGGCACGAATCGCCTTTTATCAGGGCAACTTGTCTTAACTCAAAGTGGTACATCCAGTAGCCCACCCAGTACCTTCGGCACTGAGGTCTACCCCTCCTTGTCCTTTAATGAACCCTATCACACTTGGGAATTGAATTTAATCGAAGTCCCCCAAGCGTACTACTTGTTGATAGGCACAGCTCTTTATATGTATATCTACTTCCAGAAGTTTGAATGAAGTACTAGTAAATGTGCGTTGACCGTTGTCAAATAATATATATTTAAAGGGGAGTTCTTTTTAACCTCACATTCAAATTAGTTATAAATAATTCAGAAAATAATTTCCAAAGGTTTTGAATTTATTTAACACCTTTTCGGAAGTCAATTTATTTTAAAATAGGTTTGTATGATTTTTAAATTATTTTAAAACCTTAAATAAATCTTTAATAATTAATAAAAAATTATTAAATAATTAACTCAAATAAACTTCCTTAAAATAATATTTAAAATAATATTTGAAAATAATTTTTAAGAATAATATTTATTTATTTAAAAAATTAAATAAATATTTAATTATTTAAAAATATTTTATTTCATCATTTCCTCTTAAATAATCCTCTTTAAAAGATTATTCAAATTATATTTATTTAAATAATAATTTATTTAAAATAATTATTCATCTTTGAATAAAAATCTTATTCTTGAAAATCCACTATTAATTCTGGAATACGATATTCAAAATAACTGGCTCCGGGGTACCTCCGGGTTTTTAATGAATTTTACCGACCGTCCATCGGTCAAAAATATATCATACCACGCTACGTCTTAGAGTTATCATTTGCAATCCGATATAATACATATACCCTTATCATAACATGATGTTCGAATAAATATTCAACGATTAAAAATCATGGCATTTTAACGGAAAGTGCATAATAATCCGTAAACATTTATTTATGCAACACAACAGTACTTCAAATCTTGGGTTCGGAAACTTGCCTGATGTCCAAGCTCTATCCCCATGTTCCCCTCCTAGTCCTGGAACCTCTACCAAGACATAATATAACCTCGATTAGTTGTTTGGTCAATGGTCTACTTACCCCAAGTAGACTCACTCTAATCGACTTTCACTCTCACTCGAATCCACTTAAATTACGACATGTCATACCTTTTACTATCCATTTACAATTTCATTCTACACACCAATACGATATTTTGATAATCCTCGAAATCTTTTGTATTTTGGTCTAACTCCAAATTGTTCTCTTAACTTAGCCAAAACGAGCGGTCAAAGTAGTACCTCCATAGTTGACTTTACATTGAATCACTATTACACGACTTGCAGTCTAACATTTTTAATAAATTGAACAATTAATATTTAAATCTGAAACCACCTCAAGGAGCTTCTTGAGTATTTTTAATATTTATCATAAAAATTTCGATTTGAAGACGTGAATTTAAATAGGTAAAAAACATTTTAAAATTTCGGTCAGCTACGGAGTTTTATTATTTACGCCAGTTTTACTAAAATGCTCATAACTCATTAACCGTTAATTCAATCAACACACCGTCTTCCCGTGCATGATCTAGAGAACTCGTACTTTGTGACTAAGAAAGAAATTGGTTCTAATTATAAGACTTAATTTTCCATTTTAACAAAACAGGGAAGTAGCTATGCACTGCATAGCGTCATTGCCCAACTTCTGTTCCAACATTTTTATAAAATCGATATTTTAATATCTTAAGCTAAAATTTTACAAGGACCTTCCCTAATGTATTACCCAGCTCCTGAACTATGCTCACAAAATCAGTAGTCCATAGCAGTTTCACCACTTGAACCGATTTCACTAAAACGACCATAACTTTCAAATCGTAACTCTAAATCAAGCGATTCAAGCGCCCACACGAACAATATAACTAGCTCTATCATATACAAGTGGGTAACATTAAAGAACAAAGAGTTTTCCTCTCGGGATTTTCTATCCAATCAAGGCTAACGAAAATCGGGCATTACGACGGCATATGTTTAACGATTTCCATATTTTCAAACACAACCAAACAAGCATCAAACAACCAAGGTCCATTTACCAACATATTAACATCTTATATACTCAAGAACATTAAGATATATCCATGGAAATCATAACGCACAATCAAACCATCAAGATGTTACCAAACTAGCAACATAGCTTTACAATACTTAATACACTAAAGATCTATGCTTTTCTTGAACAAAACCCTAGGTAAAAAATGAAAGAAAAGCTTTTATACCTTCTCTAAGTCTTGGGAGAGCTTAGGTAGAGTGGAATGACCTTGGATGATCCTTAACTATGCTTCAATAACCTAAAAAAAGCCAAAGAAATCAAGAACAAGTTCTTGGTTACTATTCATCGTTGTTTTCAACAATTTATTTACCTATCTAAAACTCAAAGACAATAAATGAAAGATTTATCTTACCTTACTTAGGACTTAAGGAAGCTTGGGAATTAATTGAGTGCTTTTTAAAAGCTTGGAAGTTGAGCTCTTAATTTTTATTTCTTCCGCCTTTTGTTTGGGCCGAATGGAAGCTTCAAGGGAGAGAAAAAAGAGTTGCTTGCTTTTTGTAATGTGTTGGTTGATAATTATGATACATAATTGATATATGTATATATCTAACAAGTTTCCAAGAAGCTTCCAAGGCTACTAACCTAGCTTTGGTACATCCTTTTTGCCTAAAACATAGATCACCATATAATTCAACTAATGACTAATTAACTAGATTCTAATTCTTTGTATTTCTAGTCGGTCCTTTGGTTTTGATTTCCCAATTTCTTTAGTTTGCATGGCTTATGGAAGAAGCTTGAATGGGCTTTTACTTGGTTATATGACAATAACAGCTACTAGCTAACCTTGTTTAGTTATTCCGAATAAATCCTCGAAAACGCTTTGCGATATCATTCCTTGTTTCATAAATCCTTATAAGTTCTCATACTTGTACTTGTATGCTTTTTAAAAATTTAATTCTTATAATGTCCTTGGGTGCAATGTAATACTTGTATTATTCCCTAGCTCGTGATAGTGTCGTTTTCAAAAGTTTGCCGATTGTAAAAACTAACGACTTTTACATACACTTATTTTTAATATAAAGAAGCATCGGGAACTCGGATTCTCAATTTCATACTCGAATATAGTGTGACCGCAAAAATTTCATTAATGAGCAAATTTACTATTCAGTGTCAGCTTTTACAATTGTCAGAAATTTAGTAATATTATAGATGATTTATGGTTTTTTTCAATTCAAGTTGTAAACAATCTTGTTGTGTGGTTTTCATCCATCAGGTTTCTCCGTCTTGCAATCTTGTTGATACTCTTAGTAATCTGTATCGACGCCTATGCTTATTCTTTTTTTTTTTATTCTCGCACAAGTTTTCGATCATTTTTAATAATATGATTTAGAAGCTTTGTCTTGATCCTTATCATGTTCTTAGATTTGATATTTTTTTATTAACCTATCTAGTCATGCTATTTTCTGACCTTTTCTTTTTATTAGTAGCGTTTTTCAGTTGCTTTAACAACTTCTTTGCGAGGGTTGGGAAGCATCATTGAAAGATGATATTGTACTAGAAAAAATTTCTAGTATTTTTTGAAAAATTGAGCGTAGAAAATAATGATAAGTTGATTATCTACAATTTGGTGAATATTAAAGAATTAGATCGCACCAATTATAATGTATCATTTTGAGACATTGGGAGAAATATCATTTAAAGAGATAGTATTTTATGAAAGAACAAATTATGTGATGCGATAAAATTAAAGTATATGTGCAAATGTACAATATTTTTTTAATAAATTTGAAATGGCAAGTATACCCTTTTACCGGAATTGGTGAATATTGGTTATGTTTAAACTCGTTGTTAACAAAGAAAAGAATGTTGATTTTGGTTTGTTCGCTAAACAACTCTTAAATGAATTAAATACATTTTTAATGTATTTATAAGTTACATATTATGTAATTAATATATTGATTGATTATTTGTAAATGGTTGAAAAAGACCAGAACGTAGTATATCAATTTCTATTAACTCTTGGAAATGAGAGTATTAGAGAAAAAGAAAATTACGAGAAAAGCGGACTTTGTGGAAGTGATAGTCGCTCAATTTTTTAAAAGTTGATGGCAAGTCACTTGTGATTTAGAAACTCTATCATTGCAAATGATGGGGTTTTCTAGAGAATTTTTTTTCGTGCTAGAGAACAAATGAAATTGAAAAATTATATTATTGTGTGTAATTTGGAAATTATCGTTGAAATAGATGATACTATGTTAGGTCTCAAATATATTGTAGGGGTGAATACAGTATGTAACAATCAAATTGAAATAAGCAAGTAACATGATGAACATATTTGTATTGATGAATAAAAATTGTTTACAAGATAAAAGTGTTCTCTCAAAGAATGTAAGTGAAATTTTTGAGAGCTTCTAGGTTAGACAATGATTAAAACAATAATCGACACACATAGTGTTAACCTAATCTGTATTTATGTAATACATAGTTACATAATCAATTACTAAAGATATGATAATCACTTATAACTAGATGCAAAACATATCCTACTGATTGCTACTAATTTCCTATATTGAGGAACCGACATATCCTTGCCATCTTCATCTAATCAATCAGATAAATCATCTCCTGATTTATAACTTCTGTAGAGTTTGACAGATAAACTCTGCTATTAAACGCTGATATCATCTTGACAAACTCTGATGATAGACTCTGATTTGTCTAAGTATTGATAAATACCTAAACTCCGATCATCATCAAATTATATCTAACAATCTCCCCCAACTTGTACATGTGAACGTATGAACAAGTTCTAATTTGATGATGAAAAAACAAAGAATTTAAATGCAGGAATACAGTTTATATACATCTCAACATAAAGGGAAACAAGAGTTTATTCTACAATTTTGCTACACCCATAAGCTTCAGAAAAAAATTTCTTCACCAAATTTTCTTCAGCTATGTTCAAGTACATCTCCAGCTTTATCTTGATATCTTTCACCTCTTGAACTGTATTATCAATCTGGTAGATAGCTGCCCTAAGATCAGGAATTTTGACTCTGCTCATATGAAGATCATCCAGCTATATATCTCCAATTTCTTTACCATATGGATTGAATGTTATGACATCAATCCCTAGCAGCTTGGTGATCTAAGCTCCTCCCCTTGGCATATGAGCTATAGTACCATCATGCAGTTCATACTTTGGAGTGCATGGGTAAGTAGTCTTGTAAGATATAACTCTTTGCTTGATCTGAATCCGATTCTTAAGAAAATCAACCCATCTAGCAGTAGCAGAGTTTGTAACTTTCAGCAAATAGAGAACATGCTTTAACTCCTGCCCGGATTTGACCAAGATATTTTCTTTAGAGACTCTGAGTCTTTTTCCAGATGCAAGAAAGTAAACCAGCTTTTCTTTACGTGTGTTCCCATCAAAATGATTAAGAACTAACAGAATAGAAACCACCTTTTGCAGATGCTTCAGATGAACCTATTCACCTAACTCATCAGTGAGAGCTGTTGGATCTTTGATACTTAGAGCACTTCCTTTGTAAACTCTTTCACCCTTAACACCAAGTCTATCTCTTGTGCCAGGCTCTCTTGCAAGAACCTTATCATTGTATACCTTCTTCCATAGCGCATCCTTCCTTGCTGTAGGTGTTGATTTGTTCTTCCATAAAAATTTCCTCTTCTCAGCAGTAGATAACTGTGAGAGATCAGCTTTTGGTGTATCAGCATTTGAGTCTCCTCCATCAGCATTTGTATCAGGATTTATATCGTCAGGATTTGCTATATCAGTAGATAAGACCTGTGCTCAGCTTCAACTTGAGTATTGTTAGAGGTTGATAAAGGTTGAATATCAGTGTTTACATCTTCAATTTGAGCAGTGTCAGTGATTGAAATTTCATCCTGTAGCTTCTCTTCCCAATCAGCTCCCAAGATCATTCTTCTTCTTTTCTTGCTGACTTGGCAATGAGCTTCTTCTTCAGTTTCTTTCTCATCCTCCTCTGCTCCAGCCCAATTAGTATCTAGTTTTTCAAAAACTGGAAATATAGACTGAAACAGGCTTGCATGGAAATTCATCAACTTTCTTCTTCCCTTTATCCCTCTATCTGCCTGGGGTATAGCCTAAGATCTGGTTACAGGCTTATCAGAGTTTGCAGCTTTTTTGATCACAATGCCTTTCTCCTTAGGCCTTTGTGTTCTTTTCTACCTACGAGAGTTAGAGATAGCCCTTACATCATCAATATTTGAGTTTGATTTCAGGAGTGCAAAATTTTTCTCCATTTGTTTGATCTCAAGGTCCACTCAAGGAAAGTCTTCTTGAAAAAACTTCTTGGCAACATCTTCATCAACATCTAGAATTTTAGGATCCTTGTAGTACAAGTTAGATGTTTTGCCTTGAATCTTCATTTTCTGCATAAATTGACTAGCTTCTGTACTAGCTTCAATAAACCTGTCAGCCTAGACTTCATCAGCACTTGTCACTGTCAGAGTTTGTTCATCAGAAGTTATTTGAGTAGTGAAAGTAGTCAATTTATTTGTCTTGGTCAGAGTCCTTCCTCTTCCTCTACCACTTCTACCTCCACCTCTGGTTTTAATACCCTGGTTAGTGGTTTTAGAGACAGCACTAGAACCAACACCAGCATCCTTATGACTCTTTGATGAGTTGCCACCCTTATTACCTCCATCGGCATCATCATCATCCTTAGAGTCTTTGATTTGAGGGGGTGCATTTAGATTTAGATGTAGCAATAATCTCCCCCTTTTTGTCATTATCTAGTAGGATGGAAAGTAGTAGTTCCATGGAAGTATGGATTGCGGCCAACTTTGCAGACATCTCTTCTTCCTTCTACTCAATCTTATCCTGCCTTTTAGTAATAGGCCTCAATACCCTTCTAAGCTCAAGTTCTTGCTTAGCCTTCACTTCATCAAAAGCTATCCTCAAATTACCAATAGTTGTTTGAGTGTGGACTTGATTAGAGTGAATAGACTTCACTTCAGATGAGCAAGGAGAGCAGGATCTTCAATTGATTCTTCAGTTGTCAACAAATGATCATGTGCAGTTTCATAGGATTGATGGTGATCATCCTGTTGCTTTCTTTTCTCCTATTCAGGCATATCATTAGGAAAGATGACTTCATTTAGATATTCATCTTATTGAAGAGCCACATTAATAGATCCTGATATGGATTCTTTATCATCAGAACCATCCTGTGCTACTTCATCTTCAGCATCAGGATTTGCTTCATTCAAGTTCATTTAAAATGTGTGAGATCCAAAGTCTGACTCAACAACATCAGCATTTGTTGCCCCTTCATCTACAGCAACATTTGCTTCAGCAAGCTCAGCTCCATCCAAAACTTTAATTTGAGCATTTGCAGGAATATTCAGGAGTTGAACCAAGTCTTCAGCAACTACAACTGTCTCCTTCACAGCTAATAGTGCATCTTCATCTACAGCAACTATAGCTTTAGTGTTTGTTGGAAAGGATGGAAAAATAGTGTGAGCTGGACTTGCTACAGTAGAAATGGAGATTCCCATTACTACATTATCTTGTGAAGTTATGGAAAGGAAAATATGAAGAAGTGAACTGCAGATTAGTATCAGTATTTATAACTGCAGGAACTTTATCAGCATTTGGTGACTCAGAGTTAGGTATCTATATATGAACAGTCTAAAAATTAGAGCTTGTTCCTGGAATACCCTGAGCACCTATATTTAAAAACAAATAATAACTTCGATCTCTATGTTCTTTTAAAGTGGTCTCACCACTCCTCACTTCTCTCATCTCATGACTTTCAATGGTCAGAGTTTCCTCACTATAGCTCACTAAACTCTTTCTCATTTCTACCTTTCCTTATGCCAGGGCAAGAGCCTGCCTCTCTGTAATTCTGTTTTTCTTTAGATACTTTCTCTCAACCTCACAAGAAAGGCCTAGAGTTTTTTGTCCTACAGAAATAAGAGGTAGCTGAGAAGAGTTGTGTATGGTCTCATGAACAGGAGTACCCACTTTAGGTGGACGGTTCATGGTCATCCCATCAGTATTTAAACTAAGAGTAAATTCTGATATAACAGTGTCAGTAAATGTAAAAGCTGATAAGTTATCAGAGTTTATACCTTGAGTTTTATCTTGAGGTAGCTCATCATCAGGCAATGAAGTAATTGGAGGCACCTCTAGAGCTTCAGTCTCTTTAACTTCTTATTGGCCTTCCACATCAGCATGCACTACTCCAGCAATGTCAAGCACTAGAGATGGCTTCATTCCAACTTCAGTTGTTTTTTTCTGCTTCAGCATTTGCTGCTGAAGGTTCTTGTATGACAGGAGGTTCAGGAATTGCTTCATCACTTTCAGACGCGGGGTCTTGTGAATTCCCCTCCTCTTCTGAAGACTGTTCTTCAGGTATCTTGGAAAGATTTATACCAGCAACTCTCTTCTTAGACCGAGCTAAGAGACTCTTTGTTTGTAGCTTGACTTTAGACACTTCATGTTTGAGTGTCATAGATTCCAGGTTAACTATGGCTTGAACAGCTTCCATATTAGAGTTTACAGCTCTAGCAACAGTTAGTGACATGTCTTCTCCATTCTTTTGAGGAGGCTCTTGTGGGACTGGATGTTCAGTGGCTGTTGTTTCCCCTTGAGACACAGGTTCTTGTGTGCTAGATCCTTGATGATACTGATGTGGCTTGAACACTCTTCTTGCCTTTGCTTTTTCATTTTCTGATAAAGAGCTCCTTGTTTTGTTTTTCTTTTCTGCTTGAAGAGGAGAATCAGATATTAGCATTGCAGCTTCACCATCCTTATCTCCCCCTTGGCTAGAAACAGCTGCAGGCTCCTCAGTAAAGTAATCTGAAATCTTGCTTTTCTTGACCTCAGCAGTCTTGAAAAGTCTCCTTTTCTTGACCACTAGCACCTGAGTTGCGGATCTATCAGCATTTGCTGGTCCTTGGCCAGGGTCTCCACCCGTTACAACTGGGGCTTCATCAGACTTTAAGTTCTTAAATTTAGATGAAAGAATTCATCTGAGTCTGTGGGCTCATCAACAAGCTTTCTCTTGGATTGAATAGCTTTCTTCCTCCCTTATGTCTCCCTCTGTATATTAGAGTTTACTTGTTTCTCATAAATCCTTGGTCCTGATGTTGTGTTACAGCAGCAGACTTTGCTGATTTCTTTGTTTTTACAACAGGTGCCTTTTGAGATACACCTGAGGTGGTTTGTGTTTAAGGAACTTATTGGGTGTGGAGCTTGGGTTAGCTGTAGGGGGGTTCCATGTTGCTTCCTACAGCTTAGCTCCTTGTACATTTTGTACACCGTACACAGTAGGCAAGTGTGCAAGGAGCAACTGCCTGACCTGTGTAGATACTCTAAATTGAGGCACAATGGCCTTCTTACCATCTCTCGAAATAAGGTCCTTGAAGGCCCTTTTGTTCATCTTAAAACAATCTATTTTATCAGCATCTAATATGTCAACATTAGGAAATCAATAAGAGGATATAAGCTGACAAAATCTAGCATAATAAACAGTACTAATTTCTGCAGTTAGCCTAGCTATGAACTTTAACAATACAGTACCAAAGTCATAGTTAGTGTCATAGATTAAGGAGTGCCCTATATCCTGAGACATGATTGGAAGTGCATCAAATTTTGTGCACTTGTTTGAGAAGGCTCTGGTGATGCAATCAAAGTAGAAGTTCCACTCCATTCTGAGTCCTGGTCTCTTCAATTGACCCAGCTTGGTTAATGACCCTTCATACCCAATAAGGGTAAAGAAGCTCCTCATGTCAGCATCTCCAGTAAAAAGAGTATAGCCTTCATGGGTAGGTTGATGGAGAGCTTCTCTTAAAGTCTGAGGAGTCAATACATTCTCCTCATCGCCATGGGAGAAGACGATGCTTGGTGTACCATTGTCACCACCATCATCAAAAGCAGTTGTTCTCCAGAATTCGAGAACCTGTCTCCTAGAAATTACAGGTGGGTTTGTTAGAGCAAAACCCACTTCACTTACCTTCAGTAAATTCTAAATCAGATGAAATTCAGAATCTACTCCACCATTCTAGAGGATGGCTGCATGATTGTTAGTCATAAATTCTTCCCCATCGAAGATGAAGCCTTAGATGCCATGGCTAAGAGTAAATTGAAGTGTTTAGATCTAGGGTTTCAGTGTTTGTGAAGAAGAGCAGAGAATTGAGGGAGAAAAGAGAGAATAGAGATAGTCGATTGTATGTAAAAGTGAATTCAAAATTTAAAATAAAACTTTTATTTACCTCTCTCTCTTACCTTTTCAGAACATGGGCACATGGGGTGCACAGCTTTCAGTGTTTGGTTGGCTGATGTATAATTAGTGGAACAGATAAATAAGCAATTATTAAACGTGCACAGTTAAACAAACTGATTGCACATTTCCTTACACAACATATGAACCATTTATGGTAATTGCAATCTAACACTTTTTATGAGCTATCAAACATCAATAAATTATATTATTCATCTTTAAAAAGATAAATAATTTCAAATACTGAATTAAAATAAATCTTATGACTGTCAGTATTTGACCGTTGACCAATATCAGAGTTTATAAACTCCGATATACCAAAAATTTCAGAGTTTAAGAAACAACATTTAGAAACATGGCATCAGTAGTTAACATGCAATCATTTAAATACTTATAGTAGATACCAACTCTGAATTTCTTATGCCTTAGACAGGTACAGGTATTCAAAAGTGTTTGAGAAATGACCAATTATCATTCCTAATTTATTCACCGGTCTCGTAAAAGTAACTTCACCCAAAGGTTTAGTGAACAAGTCTGCTAGCCGTTGATCTATAGGCACAAAATGCAATTCCACTATCCCTTCCATTATATGTTCTGTAATGGAATAATACCTTATACTTATGTGCTTTGTCATTGAGTGTTGTGCTGGATTTCCTGTCATTGCAATAGCATTTTGATTATCACAATATATAGGAATTTTAGAACATTCTAACCCATAATCCAACAATTGATTCTTCATCCAAATAATCTGTGCACAACAGCTTCCTGCAACAATGTATTCAGCTTCTATAGTGGAAGCAGAAACTGACTTTTGTTTCTTGCTAAACCAAAAAACTAAACTCTGCCTCCAAGAAATTGGCAGCTTCCACTTGTGCTTTTCCTGTCTATTTTGCAACCTGCAAAATCAGCATCTGAATAACCTATTATCTTAAAGTCTGGTTCTCTAGGATACCATAAACCTAGATTCATAGTTCCTTTGAGATATTTGAAAACTCTCTTCACAACTATTAGGTGAGGTTCCCTTGGATCAGCTTGAAACCTTGCACAGAGACAGGTTGCATACATGATATATGGTCTACTGGCAGTAAGATAGAGTAAAGAGTCAATCATCCCTTTTTAACTGGTTATATCCACTGATGCTCCAATTTTTAAGTCCAGTTTGGTGGCTGTGGCCATAGGAGTACTTGCAATTGAGCTATATTGCATTCCGAACCTTTTAAGCAAGTTTCTAGTGTATTTATCTTGATTAATGAAGATTCCTTCATCAGTCTGTTTGACTTGTAAACCTAGAAATAACTAATTTCTCCCATCAATACTTATTTGATATATTGACTACATAAGCTTAGAAGACTTCTGACATAGTTTATCATTAGTAGCACCAAAAATGATATCATCAACCTATATCTGAACTAAAAACAAATCCTTACCATGATTTAAATAAAAGAGTGTTTGATCAATGGTACCTCTTTTGAAACCACTCTCAAGTAAAAACTGAGCAAATGATTCATACCATGCCCTTAGAGTTTGTTTCAGTCTATAGAGTGATTTATCCAATTCTGATGATAAACTCTGATTTGTCTAAGTACTGATAAATACCTAAACACTGATCATCATCAAATTATATTTAACTTATTATATCAGATTTTTTTTGTGACACTATGAAAAGAGTGGAGAAAATTGATATTTAAGTTATGAGTGTAAAAGGATGATTATTTTGAGATATGTGTTTAATTAAATCGGATCAATAATAATGAGTTGGATATGAATATTTGTACCGAACCATTAGATATGGTTGCAAAATGTAATATTGAGAATTTTACCATAATGGGTGAATATCTATTATGAATTTAAAAGGAAGGTCTATTTTAAACATAGATCAAAGAGATTTTTTTCCCACAAGTGTCCTCGTGTTAATCGGAAATAGTTCAAGGGAAGTGTTGAACTATGATAATAAAAAAACTTACTATGATGTATATAATAGTGAATGATATTTTTTTTCAGACATAAATATAGAAAAAAAAATTGTGATGAAATCGTAAGAACTTTTATTGATGAGATTGTGAGAATCTGATTTATGAAATAATGAAATTGAGCTTATGGAATGTTGGAGCTATATGCTTTTCTTAAGATAGAAAATTCACAAGTTGTAAGTGAATTTTGGAAAGAAAATCTAAGAGTAACGTGTCTATTTAAAATTTGAGATTTGCCTTGTTGCAAAAGGTAAATGTAAAAAATGGGAATATTTTATCTAGAATAAATTAGATAATTTTGTGGACACTTTGAAAAGTAGGAGTTTGTTTATAAATTTGAAATAAAAAATTGTGTGGAATCTGATATGTATTCAGATGATACATATAAAGGAATTTAATATGTTCGATTGTGAGTTTGAACAAGAAATTTATTGGAATAAAATGCTTAATCATTTTAGGATGTAGAAGAGCAGTATGACGCCAACCCATAGGCAGTGATGGGAAACAAATAATGCCGAAGGATCAAGTTATTGAATCACACGTGCAAGTAGTCAGATATTCGATTTATTTTGTAATTGTTTGACTTCGGTTGATATATTCGATTCATTCTGTAAGTGGATAGTTAAGCTATTCCGACTGAGTCTAGTGAGAGGCGTTAAGGAGAATTATGATCAAGCATTTGAAATGTACATTGCACCATAAATTAGAATAAGGCAGACATGCTTGAGGTTTTTGGTTATGTTGGTGCAAATTTCTGAGGTGATAAAGATAATGAGATTCAAGTTCAAGCACATTTCTAGTATTGGTAGTATAAAAGTTGGGAAAGTAAAATCATTGTTAGACACTGATTCTTGATTAGGAGAAGCTCAGGATGACTGGTCAGGATTTGGTTGCTGACGTCATCGGTATTTGATGTCATCAGGATTTGTTGTGCCATCAGTACTTGGTCTAACGTCAAGATTTGAAGACCATCGAGAACTGAAGACTAGTCAGGATTTGAAGATCAATTTTGTTCCTTGAATTGAGGAATAGATTACTGTCGGTGCCTGAGATATAGGATCTTATAAAATCAGTTTAAGATATGAATTATTTACAGTTAGAATTTGATAGAGTATATCTTAGATTGATTTTGTAACTATGTAATATATAAACACAGTATAGGTCATCACATTGTGATTAACTCGAGTATTGTTAAGACCTAGCATCTCTCAAGAACATCAGTATTTCTTGAAAGAGTTTTGTAACAGCTTTTATCAGAAATACAAAGACTGTTAAATTTTATTTACATGTTCGAATTATTTACACAATTGTATCCAACACCCCTTAAACAACTGTGCATTACTGGGCAACAAGTGGTATCAGAGCCGAACTGATAAAGCAAAATCAATTTCGATAAAAAATGTCATTGAACAAGTATGAAAGTATTAAAATTCCCATTCTGAAGAAAGCTAAATATCCAACATGGAAAGTGAAGATGTTGATGCACTTGAAGCAACAAATCCTGATTACCTTGATATAATCAATGATATGGACCACGAGTTCCAACAAAACTAGTGCCAGCATCTACTACTGTTCCTGAACACTATCAGATAAAGGAAAAGAAAGAATGGACTGCTGAAGAAAAGGCTTCGGTACTCAAGGATGCAAAGATATGGAATATTTTGCATAACAGTCTTGATTCTGTGATGTCAAACATGGTGATATCTTGCAAGACTGCAAAGGAAATATAGGATGCATTGGAAACTCAATTTCAAGGAACCCTGGCTATTAAGAAGAACAGAAGAGCTGTTCTAATTCAGGAGTATGAGCAATTTGAGGCAAAATCTGATGAGAACCTCACTGACATCTATGATAGATTTCTTACTCTGCTAAATAATCTATCATTCGTTGGAAAAGTGTATGATCTTCAAGATTCAAATACAAAGTTTTTAAGAGCTTTGAATGAGGAATGGGAAACACAAACTCATCATCCGACATCAATATGACTTGGAGGTTGTCTCTTTGGATGAAATTTATGGGATGCTCAGAACTCATGATCTGGAAGTTAAACAAAGAAGTGAAAGGAATAGAAACAAAGGAAAGTCAGTTGCTTTGAATGCAAATGTTAAAGCTTCAAAGACAAAGACAAATGAAAGTTCAAAAAGAAGGAACTATCAACCAGAATCAGATACTGATGATTCATCATCAAATCATGATGATGATACTGATTGTGATACTGATGTGGACATGACAGATCCTAATGTCATGCAGATGACTGCAATGATAGTCAAAGGCTTCAATAGGATGACGTTTAGAAAATATTAGAAGAGTAAAAACTTCAGGAATAGGTATTCTGGTGGAGATAAGAAGTTTTCTGGGAAAAAGGAAGGTAAAGACTACAGGACTGGAAAGGTAGAGAAATTTAAGATAAAGTGCTATAAGTGTGACGAAGTTGGTCACTTTGCTACTGAATGTAAGAAGGCAAGGCATGACAAAGGAAAAAGAAAAGCACTGATCACATCAAACAAAGACTGGATGGATTCAACAGACTCTGAGAGTGAAGAACAGAGCTATGCACTGATGGCTAGCTTTGACAATAGTTCTTCTCCTGATGCTAAGGTATCAACTTCACTCTTTAATTTTAAAACTGATAACATGTCTGAGTTAAAAACTTTTCTAAAGATTCTTCATGGAAACTTTAAGAATAAGACCTTAGAAAATGATAGGTTGATAAAAGATAATGAAGAATTAAAAACAAGAAATGAGAAATTAGAGTCTGACTTAGTAAATATGCATGAAGTACAGAAAGACTGTGATAAAGCTTAGCATACAGAAAAGTTAATAGAGGTTAAATACCGTACGCTTGAAAAGGTTTTAGAAAATGAAAGGAAAACCTTTAAAACTTGGACTGACTCAGGTAAAAAGGTTCATAGCATGATTACCAAGAAAAACTGGAAAGAGTGTCATGAATATGTAGATGAAAATGAAGATGTTGACACTGAGAATGAGATAACTTATAAAACTCTCATTAAATTTGTTTCCTCAGGAACTAATGAACCCAAATTTACTTTAGAGATGGGTTCAACATCTACATCTCAGGAAACGAAGGAAATTGTCAAACCAGAGAAAAGTCAAAAGAACATAGGGCTATTGTCAAAAGGACAGTTAAAAAAGAGAATATCTGAGGTAACTGGAAAGCCTCAGAAAAATAGTCCTAAAAGAAACAGGAATGGAAAACAAGGAATCTCTAAAGCAAATAACTATAAGTTTATTCCTAATGCTCGTAGAAAAGTTTGATTTAGTTGTGGTAATTGTAATCATCTTGCTATTGATTGCAGGAGAAGTAGGAAAAAGAAAACTGCTATTCCTAAGTCTGATGTTAGGAGTAGAACAGTATTTTATATACCACAAAATCCTTGTTTTTATTGTGGTAGTAATTGGCATTCTATTTACACCTGTAGTGCTTATCATGATTTGTATCATAACAACTATGATCCTTTAACTAAATTCAATAAAAGAACTCATTTTGATAATGCTTCTAGAACTACTTCTTATAAACCTCTAACTGACAAAACAAATACTAATGGATCAAATCTTAACAGAGTAAATCCTGATAAAATTGATTCTGTCAGAAAGACACTTGAAGCACAAAGACTTAAGTTGTCCAAAGAGAGGGCCCAACAAGTGTGGGTCCTTAAAAATCCTTCTAATTAATTAAATTTTTGATTGCAGGGTAACAGGAGAAATGCACTTGTCTTGGACAGTGGATGTTCAGGACACATGATTGGAAATAAATCCCTGCTATCAGGATTTGAGAGGAAGGCTGGCCCAAATGCCTCTTATGGTGATGGAAACGTAGGAAATATATTGGGATATGGCAACTTGGTAATTTCAAATGTTGCTCTTATTGAAGGACTGAAGCATAATGTGTCGAGCATCAGTCAAATCATTGACAAACCTTATCATGTGGTGTTTTATGAATCTCATTGTGATGTGATTCATTCCAAGTCAAAGAAGGTTGTTCTAAAAGGGTATAGGCATGGAAATATCTATGAAGCAAGTCTGCA
>PHNY01235799.1:8937-20209 GCA_003724115.2 Anethum foeniculum
ATTTTGAAAAAAGTATATTTACAATAATTTAAAATACATTAATCTTTTTACTTTTTTGAAAGTAAATATCTTAATCTTTTTGTTTTTTATAATGCTCTCTTTGAGTTTGTGAAGAATTAAATTAATGAATCATAAGTAACATAATTAACAGGAAAAAAAAGAAGCGTTGTACGTGTCTTTCTTACAATGTTGGTAGGAAGTTTGTAGTGTTTAAGTATTTACGTCAAGATTTATTGTTATAAAAAATACGGAAATATACTTATCCGTAAAAAACATGAGATCTAGTGGCTAGTCCTGCAGTAGGACTATAGTGTATAATCCCAAAGGGAATAGCAAAATGATCCCCGTAAAAACGGAGAGGATCTTTTTATTTATTTATTTTTATATTTTTGTATCCGAGTTAGATAGGGCCCACTAAAAAAGCGAGTCAACTCCTCCAGCTCCTCAGATGACGTCATCATCCACCTCACTGTGCAACACTTCCCAACTCATTTTAAGTACCAGAGGAGAAGACTCTCTTGCTCACTCATAACATCCACACTTCTCTCCCTTTCAAACACACACACACACACACAGTTGAAACATCAAACTCAAAGCACCACACGCCATGTATGGATATAACAACTCCAGTACTTGTAATAGCTATAGCTATAGCAACGGTAGTAATGACTTCTCTTACCCTTATCCGGGGGACTTTCTCGGACATTCTGAGGCACCCCCTCTACAACTTGATAGCCTGATGATTCCAAACAACGAATATGACTCTGTCTCAGCTGCATTGATGATGAAACAAGAGCTTTGTGACTATACTACTAGTAGTGGTGGGTGCAGTAGCTATGGTTCTCCTACTTCACTCACTAGTTACGAAGCTCAACCTTCCAATGATTTGATAATGCAGAGGAGTGTGAGTAGTCAGTCGTTTTATAATAATATGAGTGGGATTCAGTATCATCAGCAGCTCGCGCAGTTCTCAGGATTCGAGGATTCTAGTCCGGTGAGAAAGGCTTTCAGCACCGGGGATTTGGAGGTAATCATAATTTGAACATACTCGCATTCTTATTTATGATGTTTATTAACAAGTTATGGTTCGTAATTGAAAGTAGACAATTAATTATCTCGTCGAATTTATAACATGTTCTTGGAATTGTAAGTTAAAATAATCATCTTTTTCTTAAGTGCTACATGAAGTCTAATTGTATAGTTTTAAAATGTCTAACTAGTCCATAACTTGAAAAGTGTATCCAGTCAAGTTGATAAAACCCTTTGGCCTTCCTTCTTTCAGTATGTGGTGTTAGTGTAATCATATCATGTAGTGGGTGCATGTAACTGCATCTATGGTCCTATTGTTGATATTGCTGCTGTTGTTGACAATGACCACCAGATTTGACAACATACAACTACACATATCATCAATCCTGGATTAGATTTGCATGGCATTTGATTATTTAATTTACAGCTCGTTAAACTTAATCATACGATTATAGTAGAAAAGCACAACCTTAATTATGCCTTTGGCTATATACAGTTCTGTACATAATTTTACCCAAGTTAAACAAATACAATAATCTTGGTGTTTTCTAGTAGTTTTATTTAGTGTTGGCTAATATATCTTTAAGCACACTCTTGTTTTCAACTTGATATGGTGCTACCTTTTTTTTAATGATACGCTCTTGATATGACAGAGAATTAACATGGTACAACAGCACCGTAGATCAGGCAGTCCATTATCAAATGAAAGCAGCATTATTGAGTGTATGAACGCTAAAGCATGCAAGTACAGTCCTGAAGAAAAAAGGGAGAAAATTGAGAAATATAGAAGCAAGCGTAACCAGAGAAATTTTAACAAGAAAATAAAGGTAACTACACTGCCCACGCATAGAATTAGCACTTCATACATATTTTTTAATATACCTTCTTCATATCACTTAAATCATAACTTTTGTTTTGAGGAAGCTTATAAACTTATAGAGTAATATCCATCTCTCTAGTAATTCTCGGAATCAGATCCTGGAAGAACGGATGATAAGCTCTTACCACTTGAATTATCTCACTTAATCATAACATAATTAATTAATAGTAATTATTAAAAATATTCATGAATCCCGCTACTTGCGGAAATTCGAAAACTCACACAACTCATTTGATTTAAATACTGCATAAAGTCATGCCCCAAATGACTTTAAAACCTCAACCTCTTCATTACCCCGGAGAAAATGAGTAGGCACTATCTACCATACTGAGGGATTGCCGAAAGAACTTGTAAAACTTTATAATAGTAATATTGATGGAGTACTGTTGTTGAAGTTTGTGCTAAAAACAAGAAGGATGTTTCTTGGAAGACAATGACTTATCATCTGAAAGTTGATGTAAGATTTCAAGCAACTCATCACCTTGTGCACTACGCGTGTCAGAATTGTGCATGTGTCTCCAACAGTGATATTGCTTCTCAATTTGGTGCAGACTCTTCACATTGCATAACTTCAATCAATAATGCCAAAAGATTATTTTGTTTTCAAGTGTATATATCATTTACTACAATGTAAATCTTTTATCAAAATGACCAGGGAATAATGAGTTACTACATGTATTTGGACAATTTAATTATTGGTGATTATTTTGTGAGACAGTATGTATGCCGAAAGACATTAGCTGACAGTCGACCAAGAATCAGAGGGAGATTTGCAAAGAACAGTGATGAAAGTGATAAGGGTGGGCAGATAATAAGTGATTGGAACCATATTGCTGCTGATAATCATGGAGATCTTGAAGATGATGAGAACTGGATCCATTTCCTCGATGCCTTCTCAGCTAATTTGATTCCTTGATTCAGGCCTATACATATACATCTCCGATTTAGCTAATAATAAGCTAGTGGTAGCAATATTCTGATGTCTCCTCATGTTGTAGTCGTTTGTCTAATGAGATTCAAATTTCTTACTTTTATGTGCATTTTAGGCATCCTTGAGTTTTCTACTCAGATTTGTAAATATTAAGGTGATTGTTGATATCTGTTTCACTGAATTTCCTGGTAGATTTATGTTTAACTATGTAAGAAAATGCTGACAAGGTCGATGGATTTTGAAGCATAACTGATATCTACAATAAATTTTGGTGCTTTGTTTAATATGAATAGATTTTAAACCTCGACGAATAAATACACTCTGGACCGAAAAATTTAATTAGATTATTCATTTATTGAAATCAAAAATAAATTGTCTCTGTTATGTTAGAACCAGAAAATATTATTTATTCAATGAGATTATTCGTTTATCGAATATTTATTTATCAAATATTATAGTGTATACACACATAAAATATCAAGGAGGGTGGTAATCACGACAAATAACTTTTACTTACGTTGAAAACCGTTCACTCGACACGCATTTTAATGCTCTTATAAAATATAGTTTCATAATTTATTTTTAAAATTTTCTTTTTCTGTATAAAAGTTAAACTATTATATTTTTCTACAGAAAAAAAAATTATAGAATCATACAGTACTTTTTATAAGCCTTGAAATGCGTGTCAAGCCCTCCCTCCCCCAGCGTAAACAACCTGCAGGGAAGGAGAAGGAGGGAGTATAACATATTATAGCGCGATGGGTTCCCAAACACATGTCACGGGCGACATGGTGATACCCTAGCCACCTATGAGGTACCGTGTGTTTTGAAGGAAAGTGTATACATATAGTCTAGTTTCTTCTACTGAGAGCACTGATTCTAATTTTGTTCCACTGTACATGAAGTAGAGGTTACAAAAGATGTTAAGCAACTTTAGCAAGTAACTATGGGTTGGGCCTAATCTCACAAACCAGTTCCATAATCTTAACTCACCTTCACTCCATTAGCTTGCACGTTTTACATTGTCAAAATATACCTGAAAGCAACTCAAGAACCCACCAAGAGTTGCCTATGACTTGTGGATCTTGTGCACAATCTTCTCAAATTTATCATCATATCAAAAAATCTTTTCCCTATTATATGACCGCACATCACATATATTAGATGCGGTAAATTAGAGACAGAATTATCAGTCACGTACAGTTTACTTTCTTGTTATTGTCTTTAAATTAATTAAACATGTTTAGTGGAACAAACCATGCCTAATGATTTTATATTAGAGCTATAATCCACATCATCTATCACTCATTCCTTTAATCATTTGGTCGCTCATGTAAACTAACCATGTTGGGAGCCTTATAATCCAGATTAGGGTAAATTCTGGGCCCCCCAGAAGTGGGAGAGAACGGCTGTGTTTTATTTCTGTCGACTGCATGTGGAATGAAATTATTTTTATCATATACATACAAACATGATAGCACAAAATATATGTTTTAATCAAAGCACGAGGAACTCCAACCAGGCCCCCGGGCATCTTTATGTATTATATAACTCCTTTTTCTTTAACAAATATATTAATAAAATTCTACATATAAAGAAATCAGACACTTGACTAATCAAACACTATTTGCAGGTATGCTGGCCCCAAATCTTCTTTTTCTCAAGGACATGAAAGAAATAATTTATCGTATTGAATCTGTCACTACACACTAGAACCCAGAATCCATATGTTCAGCTCTCCATTGCTTAAATATATTAAATTACATTGTCCTGTATGTTCACAGATGGAAGATATATTTAGTAGAAAGAACAAATAAATTTGTATTTTAGCATCCAATAAAACTAATCATCAGGTTCCTCTAAGATACGCTTTATTAATGCAGCCCTTAGAAAAACCTAAAAAGGTACCAGAACACCTGCACATCAAACTCAACTCACCTTTCTAGAATCGAAACAAGCTATAAATTTAAAAAAGCACTACTTGGCTATTTCACATAAGCAATAGCTTATATCCTGTCCTATGTATATTGTAACCCCTAGTAATCAGGAAAGAAAGCTATATCAATGATTTTAAGCAAAGTACAATAATATATTGTAGCACCATCTCTACTTATACAATGATCATAGACTACTAATGTCTTTGCTTTCCAATTTAAAAAGAATGGCAGAAAGATGTTGCAGCACATGCAAAGCATTAGAATTTAATTTGTAGCAAGTTGCTTATTCAAAAACCAACAAAAGCCAGCCCTAAAGAAAAAATTTAGGTGGTTGTCGCAAGTTGTATACAGACAAATAGTTATTTTCGGCACATACTACACCCTAAGGAGATAGATAAAGATTCACGGCTAAAACATCTGAATGAGCATCACTTTTGGAAATTTCCTGCAATACCATATTGACTAAATTTTCTTTATCTTGACAACCTATTGAGAACCAAAGATAACTAAACAAAAGATATTTAAACAAGAAGAATAATTTACTAGGTAAAATTTACCTAGTTACAATTTTCCTTTTTGAAGTTCGGGATCTCTTCTTAAATTGTATAGGATTCCATAAACGCCTGAAAGGAAACACAGAACGAGATGTCTTTCCTTTTTTTCTGCGGCTACCTGCATTTGCAATGACCAATTAGGGCAAAGAAAAACTTAAGGAGCACTTAATACCTCTACTTTCTACAAAGAGAACGCTAAAACAGAAAGAAAAAAATATATATATATATTTTTAGTGTTGTAAGAAGTGCCAGAACAAAAATACTTCCACTTTGACATTTGTAAAAGTAAAAATTTAACAATATATTTGTTCCATAATATCATGATTGAGGTCATTGTGTTTTATATAATATTTCTTATGACTTTATCCCTAATACTAACAATTTATAATAGATTAAGATTCACAGGTGTATATACAAATTTATGTATTTACAACTCAACTATATCTTTCATATATATACAACAACAATTAATTACTGATGCCAAATGAAGAATAATAATATTAGTTTGCATTTATTTTATATTATTAGTTAAGAATAAATTTACTTGTAATTTATTTTAAAGTTATATATTATATACAGTATATCTTAGTAGGAATATCCTAGATTATGGTAGATAATAAGAAAAAGGATTTGTTTCCTTTATTAAGAAGATTCTTACTTGACTGCCAAGATTTTTTATGTAAACAATTGTAAGATTTTTGTGTACTTTTTCTAATTCTCCGCGGAGATAAGCCTTTATCCCTCGTTTTACTCCTACATCAATTACACTTAAATTATGTACTAGTAGATATGGAATTTATTGCTCCTTGCTCTTTTTAAGAAATTAAAATTCTTCGGACAAAATTAAAATTTATCTAGTCATAACAAAACTCGTGCACCTGAAGTCTGAACCAAGGAAAAGTAGCTTTTTATTTTATATTATTTTTTATTGGAGGGTGGGGGCGGGGGTGCTCTGACAGAATAATTTACAATAGATTCTTGTTAAACTAAGGGAATAAGTTCTAGGTAAATAACTGTATGCAACAACATAAAATGACAGGTAAATCCATAAATTGAATGCAAAGAAAGAAAAATGAAGCAAGGTAAGTACCTAGATGGGAACTATCCGAAACATGATGTTCTGTTCCATTCTGATCTTTGATCTGTTTTTGCTCTTCCATAGGTGCGTCTGCTATTGGATTACCGGCAAGTGAAGAATCGTAAGAGTCTAAAATAGACGACTCATCCAAAATACTAATTGCACCACTATCACCAGTTATCTTAACTTGTTCTTTTATCATTGTACATTCATGCAAAGACAAATCGGGAGCAATATACAGATCTGATTTATACTTCATATCTGCATCAAGTGAGACTTCACCTAGTGTTGCTAAAGCTGCATCTGTATTATTCAAGCGTAAGCATACTTCACTTGCACAAGCAGGACTATTATCTTTTGATACAGTACAAGCTTCAACAGTGTCACCAGCATTAACTTGAATATCTTTCTCACTAGAAATATCATCCATCACAACATCTTGCATACATGAAACTATGTCTAAACTACTTGATTGCTTGCATTGTTCAATTTGAAGAGAAGAGAGATTGTTATCAACCAACATTGTAGATGTTTTTGTATGAGCAAGAGGATTACAGTCTTTAGCAATTTCTTCATCTTTCCGAGTATTAACTGTTGCATCTTCACCAGAATATTTAGTTTGACAAGTAGTCATATCCCTTTCTTGTTGCATAACATGACCTTCTAAAGTATCAATCTCTAACAAAACACGAGTTTCACACATTCTGGTGCAAGTTTGTAACTGCAAACTACTCAATTCATGTCCATGATTGCTAATGGCTGCATCAAAGCAACTTGAAACCTCAGCAAAACCTTTCAAACTCTCATCTGACAATTTTTTTAAGTTGGTAGAGTCAGAACTCTGATCTCTTGCTGAAGTCTGATCTGCTTTAGGTGCACTAGGAGCATCAACTGGTTCCGAAGTTTTCCCAACAGAATACAAGTTGTTACCGCTATTAAGTAGCTCGAATGCCGGCTTTGTAATAGGTACCATATCCTTGATTTGCAAACCATTTGCTGGTAAGCTATCTATAACTGACGCAAAATCGATAGCTTTCACTTTAATTGATTCTTTACTGAAGGAATTGAACGACTTCGCCATTTCATCTAATAACAAATCCCCCTCACCACTCGAGATGGGGTCCCATTTAAGCCACTCATCAAACTCAGGATCTTTGGTTACTAATTCTACTTTAATGGCCTCTTTGTAAAATTTCTTTTTCCTTATAGAATCAGATATAAGTGATCTGCATATCATCGGAAATGAATGAATGGCATATATCGACACAACAAGAAAACTGTAAACACATCCTGATACTTTGCATTTTACATACCTACAGTTTTTGGAGATAGCTGCTTTCGCACGTTCCATCGTGATACCAAGTAAAGTCATTAAATTTGCAACATCATTCGGTCCTCTAAGCTCAGTTACAGAAGGAGCAGCACTTGTAAAAATTAGATTTTTCCCTTTAGTCCAATCCACAAGCAGCTGAAAATATAGGATTTTAACTCGCTAGACAAAATAGCTGAAAGGAACAATAAGTACTACCAGCAATCAGAAAGATGAACAACTATCACGAATAGATGAACAAATTTCTTGTCATCAACTTCGAGAGAAATAGAACTCCATATTAAGATACAGTATCATAGTTCCTCTGCAATTAGCACTTGGTTTATAAATGCAAGTTATATGTAGAAGTAAAAAAGAACAAGTAACAGTTAACCCTCGGCTACATTGGCACTGACTGAAGAATAGATATATACTTGATTAGTCATAACGATCTCCCTCGAAATTGTACGCTCCTAGTCCCATTTCATAACCAATCTTCCTAGTTGAACTGTACCACAATGTTGTCTAGGCAGTGCAATCAGCACTTGATAGAGTGGAAAACACTTATTTAACCATTTTCTTCATAATATAAACATAAAAGATAGATAGGATTCCTAGTCATCCGCGGAATATGACAATATGATATTTGTACTTTATTGTTGTATGCAGTGGAGTTGGCAAATGCTGTCGGGGGGTTCTAAAATCTTTTAGAAATATTAGAAAATACATAAAAGTGGATCATTCCTAAAATAAGTGGTCGACCTTAAAAATCCAATCTGCTTACAGCTTCAGATAGGTTTATCATCAATTTGGAAATTGATATTATCTGCCTTACTTCTACTTTTGCTAATTATCATTTGCCTTCTTGCTTGTGCATGCTTATATATGCAAATTGTATACAGAGATAGTTTGAGTGCTAGCTGATTGTCTAAAATTGCTTTAGTGTCATTTATATTTTCACATTGATAATATGTCCTGTATCAGCATGTCACGGTGTCTCACGCCTAAGCTCCAGTACGACTTTGTGCATTGGTGTACTTCATACCATGGTTTCAGAACAAGCCAACCCAGAAACAACTAGGTCTAATTTATTTAAACTGCAGAACCTGGTCAAGTCACAGTTGGCCATTACTAACCAACTTATAATACTGAGACTCGTGGTACGATCTATCTATACTCATCACGATACTGGAGACAGGTGATGAAACTAATGCCAGTAAGCTTTATGCGAGGCTACAAACCAGTGCAACAGCTAAATCAACCTTTTAGCCTCATGCAGAATATTACTATTATGAATTGTCAATTTCTGTAGAAACTAAAGTAGACTACAATTGAATGCTGGTGAAACTACTAGATTAAACTTTCCGGCTAAAATTTAAGATTAGATAGACTGATTTTCATGCACAAATCAGAATAGTTGAGGGTGAATTACTTGAAAGTTCATGGTTCTATATTTAATAATTGTGTGCTATCAAACAGTGGAAAAATCAGTCATTCAATTCACTTATAGTGACTACAATTAAAAGCCGGTAAGTTTTAACATGAACCTTATTGCCTAAAGTCTAACTTACATGTATTGCTTTTTATGAATCAGAAATCCATGGCCTGCATACAGGTGCCTGACAATTAACCTCGGGTTATGTTCATTAAAGCTCAAAATGACTAGTCATAGTTAAATAGTCAAATGATCTAATCTAGGCTCGAAAACATAGTGGATAAATGCTGAACTAGGTATCTTAATTCGTTGGCTCATGAGTAAAGCCCAAGACCAAGCAGCAGCACTTGTCATCTATATGGTGATACTACAATACACATAAAAGGATCAAAGAAAATGAAACATTTTAAACATCTAGTTCTGTTAGCCTATTAACTCTACCTCAAGGTTGTATACTCGTGAAACAAGACGACAAAAAGGACTTGTCTTATTTACAAATCAATGAATTAATAATAAACATATGCAGAAAATTTAATGTGAAGCAAATGGGATCCAACGTAAAGTATACTTATCATCATTAGTTCAGACTTCAGAACAAACATATAAATCGAAAACCTTTATAAGTTTGAATCATCACCTTGGCGCTAGATATCATTTGCCTTCTTGCTTGAGCATCCATTATAAGGCTGGAATAAGTAATCTCAAAATACACTCCACGCTGCATATGAAAAAAGGCAATTTATTAACCGATTATCACTAACAAGCTCCTAAATAGACTCCTAAGTTAAAATTTTGGGAAAATGTACTAAAAATCAACTCTAACAATCTCTTAAGTCTTCCTTAAATTCTTAAGAGCCATTATATCCTCTCATATTTAAGGCCCTCACTCCTCAGTCCTCTCCTTCATTTTTTATTACCACTTGTTCTCACTTTGTACCAATATAACATTTCATTACCCAAATATTGTGAATACATTAAATAATAGAATTTGATTTAGGAGACAAAGATAAGGAGGCTTTTGGAGACAAAAAAATATGAGAGTGTTTTAAATAGCTAAGAGTCAGTAATATATATAATTTTTACAGAGAATGTTTAGAGTGAGGGAGATGCTTTAAACCCGCAAAAGTGTACACAAGCGCATCATAAACATCATAAAGATACAGAGATATAGAGAATGTAAATTTCTGTTACTTGACATCAAGATAATTCTGTCAATACTCCATTTCCAAACATAATGCATCGCCAAACTTTAAATATATGAGATACAATAGGATTACAATTATGTCGACTTAAACACAAAAACAGACCTCAATTGCAGCTTTAACCAAAGGCTGCTTCAACCGAAACGGCAACTTATCGGAAAAATCAATAGCAATCAATTCCACCTACACATTGAATCTCACAATGAAATGAATTAAAGAAAACAAAATACAAATGCAATAACACGTACAAAACCAAAAATCAACCTCAGAAGTTCGACACGCCTGTTCAAACGCCATCTGATTAACCGGCCTAACCGCAACAATATCATACGTCTTCAACACAGGATTGCCCGAATTAAGCGCCGCCGCTTGCTGAGAATTATCCACCACGACCGTCAATCGCGTGTACTGGCTAAACGGCGTCGCTTTGGACACACCTAACACACTCCGATGAAACTCAACAGTGGATGATAGACAAGGAGACACTTCAAGCAGAGAAGATAAAGGAAAGAAAGAGATAGAGCAACGGTCTGATTCAGACATGACGCCTTTGATACAACGATTGTAAGCGATGCCAGTGTAACCTAGCTCCATTGCTTTGACAATGAGTTTCAATCGAGTGGCTTTTTCGATTTTATTAGCGGAACTGGGTTTGGTTGATTCTAAGTAAGGGATGTTTAAGTCGAAGAAACTCATTTTTGTTGTGTGGATTGGTTGGAGTCGGAGTCGGAGGTTCAAGGTTTTAACACTTTCGGCTTAAACCTTGTAACATACTTATTCATTTACAATAGTTAGTTTTAGGGTTCTAGCTTTTCACTTCTCACCGACTCGCTGGTGGCGGACAAATTATTAATTATTATTATTATTATTATTATTATTATTATTATTATTATTATTATTATTATTATTATTATTAT
>PHNY01235799.1:24061-36291 GCA_003724115.2 Anethum foeniculum
AACTTAAATAGAAATACATGTGTTATTTTGGAGAAATAACAAATTTGTATTTAAAACATATAAGGTAAAGTGTTAACTGAAAAATTTGATTTGTTATTCATTAGTAATTATAATATTTATTTTACTTTATTAAATAGAAGTATACGTAATAATTTTGGAAAATAGATGTTTTGGTTGGAAAAATTAAAAAATGTAACTTGTTTTACTTGTAAAAGGTAATTGGTTTATATAATAATTATGATTAAAATAGTAGTTATTAGTAATTATAATATTTTATTTTATTAAATAGAATTGCCCATTATATTTTTTAAAAATGAGGTGTCTTAATTGGTAAAAATAAAAAAGTAGCGTGTTTTAGTTGGAAAAGATAATTGGTTTTTGTACTAATTAGGATTAAAATAATAGTTATTAGTAATAAAAATAAAAAGGGTGACATGTTTAGTTGAAAAAGGTAATTAGTTAGTATAGTAATTATAGCATTATTACTTTATTTTATTAAATAGATTTTCCCGTGATATTTTTGGAAAAAATGGGATGTTTTAGTTGACCGTGATATTTTTGAAAAATGAGATGTTTTAGTTAAAAAAGTAGAAAAGTTGACATGTTAAAAAAGGTAATTAATGTTTTAGTTGAAAATGGTAATTAGTTAGTTATTTGGGAAAAGAAATGTTTTAATTATGAAAAGTAGAAATGGTGACATATTTAGTTGATAAAGGTAATTGGTTAGGTATTAATAATTAAAATATTATTATTTTATAAGATTTGCCTGTGATAATTTTAGAAACTGGGATGTTTTAGTTGAATTTTGATTTTTCGGTTTTCGGTCATTTACTCTAATTATTAAATAATAAAATAATATGTATAATACTCCATCCGTTTCAAAATACATGTCCACTTTAGGGAAAAAAAATTGTTTCAAATTAGTTGTCCACTTCAACTTTCAATGGAAGTTTATATTTCTAAAATCAACTCTTGTTCACATATATCTAATTTATATTTTTAAGATCAACTGTATGCCACATATTATACTCAATTAATAAAACTTTTTTCATCAACATTCACATTTCTTGATATGTGTAATTTTTTGAAAGTGAACATCTATTTTGAAACGGAGGGAGTAGCAACTATATAATTGCCTTTTCTAATTAAATAAAAATTACCTTTCAATTAAAACATATTACTATATATTTGTTTTATTTTAAATGTAATTATATTGTGGATCCGAATTTTTATTTAGAAAATATTTTATTTTTAGTAATAGAATTATATTGGAAATCAGATGATAAAAATATTAGGGGATATTTTATTTTTAATAGAATTATACGGGGAATTGGATGACCAAAGTATAGGTGACCAGACTACCAACGAAATTTCAATGTTTCATCTTAAATATAATAGTGTGTATATATATATATATATATTGTTGAGTTCCACACATCATACTTCATGGTATTTTAATTAAATAAAAAGTTATAAGTTCTAGTATTTTTGATAGTATATCTTGATTTTATAAAATATGTATACTAATTATTCTTATTTAAATGTGAATAAAATAATTATAAAATTATAAATAAACAGTAGATAAATTTTTAAAAATTCAACTATATTATTAAAAATAGTAAAATTCATAAATTTTTATTTGATTGTAATATTATTCAAGAAAAAAGTATAAACTTCATAAAAATAATATTTAGTTCTATAGTATATATTTAAAAATATATGTTTTATTTTGTTATGATTTTAATAATTTAAATTATAATTTATTAAAATTTGTGAATAAAGTGATGTATGACTTCCACTTGGACCTGATGTTCGAAGCTGCGCTTAAGGAACGCATGTTAATTTTTTTTGGAAAAATGCTAGGTATCCCGAATCGGTACCAAATTTTTTTACCAAATACTTATATGTATCCTATATAAATAGTAACATTTCTTATAATTTGATGGGACTTCAAGTGCATATATATTCGCCCTTAAATTAAAACATGTTAAATGTTGTGTCATGTCATTCAGGAAAAAATTCGGAATACGTAGTACCGCTCTTTTTCATTTTGACAAAACGAATGGTAGTTGGGTTAAAAAAAAAAAAAGAATGTTAGTTTTGAGTTTGGCTTGACAATACAAAATGTGAAAAACACATCCACCACGTCAGCGATCCGCGTGAACTCTGTAGATAACATCCAGATCATTGGTTGGGCCTAATATCAAAGGTTGAAAATGCATTTAAATCATAGGGGCGGATCGATCCCTCAAAACATGTCATCCTATAAAAAGCGCACCCAGTCGTCATATATATTTCCCATCTCACTCTTTCGATTCAGCTTATCACGTTTCCAAGTAAAATACAAAGTTAATTAATTTGTTTTTTCAGGAGGAATCAAAGATTAATAAAACATGTCAGGAAGAGGAAAGGGCGGAAAGGGATTGGGAAAGGGAGGAGCGAAACGACACCGTAAGGTACTCCGAGACAACATCCAGGGAATCACCAAGCCTGCTATTCGTAGATTGGCTCGTAGAGGAGGAGTGAAGCGTATAAGTGGGTTAATCTACAAGGAGACTCGCGGTGTTCTCAAGATCTTTTTGGAGAATGTGATTCGTGATGCGGTTACTTACACCGAGCACGCTAGGAGGAAGACTGTCACTGCTATGGATGTTGTTTATGCTCTTAAGAGGCAGGGCAGGACTCTTTATGGTTTTGGGGGTTAGTTTTATGTGTAATGGTTTTAGTTGAATCAATGCTCTGGATTCTTCAATGTTATGACATGTCTATTGGTTTTGATGAATGCAATCTTGTCATTTGGGCGTTGTCTTGATAATGCTCATTTTGCTTCCAAGGTTTTGAAACGGAACCAGTTTTACAATATTCATTGAATGTGTTTCAGATGCAACAGGATTATTAACTCATTGAATGAGCTTAATTGCTAAACATACAGCCTAATAATCTGACATAATGTATTTAGATTGATATTCCTCAACTTGCAATATTGGTTAGATAGTGTCAAGATAGAAAGAAATACCCACATACAAAAACGAGGATGTAGATGCTTCTTTAGTTGGTAAATGCTTGAATACAACCTATATTTTATTTTTACCCCAGTGTTCGTCACTTGGACGTATGCCCGGTATGAACGATACAAACATTAACATACAATTATACAAAGATAAGAATGTAGATAATCTGTGCCGGTGGGCAAGTGCAATTTCAATACATTAGCTCCAAGACAACTTAATTTCTATCTCACTTGATTCTATAGTTTCCATGTAGTCAGCTACAATAAGTGGATCACAGGGTTAAATGTAAGCTATGAAAGTTCTAAATTCTACTGTGAATCAAATAATGACAAAGCAACCCTTGCTACTGCCTTTTAACATACAAGCAAGGACTGAAAGCCAGAGTAGCTACGTCACTGAGACCTGTTGAAGATTTTATAAATGATAATCTCCAACTAGTTGTTTGAAACAGGTCTTATTCGGTTTTGTCCTTTATCTTTCTAGAATCAACTCCACTTCTATACCTACCGACTAACTTCAGAACCTCATCAATTAAGATAACTGGGAAAGCAACAGCCACAACTAACAACCATTCATTCAGGCTTAGTGGTACTACGCCGAATATTTGAGCAAGGAAAGGGACATAGAGGATCAGGAAGTGCAGGCCAAATGAAACTGACATTGCTAATAGAAGCCACGGGTTCACCCAAGGAGGCATTGTTAAGAGACTCACATCCTCCGAGAGGGCATTAAGGGAATTGAACATCTCGATCGCAACCAATACAGATAGAGAGAGAGTCATCGCTTTTATTTTCCCAGTCTGAAAGTAATCACATGGATTTGCATTAAAGTTAAACACTTGAGATCCAGCTGTGAAAGGTGAAGCTGAGAACTTTTCCCAGGAGTTGCACTGATCCCAGTTAGCAAGTTGCGTATACGTAACAAGGCTGTGGCCATCTTTACTTAGGTCAATTCCTAAGAAAGAGTTGCATGTGTACCAGATGACGAATACCCCAACAGTCGCTATCCCGACATAAAGTCCAATAACCTGCACCAAAAAAATATGAAAATATAAAGCACTTTATAGTCAAATATATGGCAGAGTAGTAATCAATTCAAGCATCTTAAACAGCTGAAAATTTAATATTTTTACTACCAGATAACGGAATAATATCCATGCACTAATTAGAGAATCATCACTTTTACGAGGCGGTTTCTTCATTATGTACTTGTCAGGCGGATTGAATCCCAAGGCTGTTGCAGGGGGTCCATCAGTGACTAGATTGACCCACAGAAGTTGAACAGGAATAAGGCCTTCTGGTATACCTAAAGCAGCAGTGAGGAATATAGAGGCAACCTCACCAATGTTTGAGGAAATCATATACCTGTCATAATTTTGATATAGCTACTGTAAGTATCACATATCAGTACAATAAGTACTCTGCACACAAGATAAATTAAGGGCCAGTAAGCTTTAGCCTTTCAAATGAATACAAGATCCCATCTTGTAAAAAAGTTACTCCCTCTGTCCTTTTTGGGATGTCCCATCCAATTCTTTACATTTCAAAACTTATCCAAAATAGTTAATGGGTCCCACTACTTTCTCACTTTTCTTTCCTTTTCACACTACTTTTTACTCCACTATCTCTCTTTTATACATTAAAAATCAATGGGTCCCATCACTTCACCCACTTTTCTTTCTCTTTTCTATTACTTTATACATATTTCTTAACCTCCGTGCCTAAACCATATGTAAACAAGTGGATGGGACGGAAGGAGTACAAAATAGCAGGAAGCTTCCTTGCAGGAAAAGGCAATACTGTCTTGACTCCATACAACATGTAACAGTGGGGTCTTGATATTTCCTCCAAAGGAAAGGATGTTGCAAATATTTTGATCTAAAAAACTTTATAAGAAATTATACAGAGAGGTTCCGATTGTCTTTAAATTTTTTTACTATACAGGTAAAGGTGATCAATAACTAATAGTTTAAGTTATCTTTTTAAAACAGTATTTATATAATTTATTATACTAATACTTTTAGGGGCCCTAACTGCAGTGCTGAAGTATAAACTATATTACGTGCAACAGAAGTTAGAATAAAAGTGGTATCATAATTAAACTTGACCTTTGATTGCTAACAGTTCAAAATTTCTTTCATGTTTGAATTACTGCTAGCAAGAATAAAGAAGAATGCAGTAAGCATATACTAGAATCTAGTAGCAAAAATAACGACCTTGCAAGTAAATGGAAACAAGTATTGATTCAGAGAAAATTTGGACATGTATACACACATCAGAAATAAAATTAGTGTCGGAGAAAAGCCTACTCGCCTTCCTAAAGGAAATAGGAATACAATTCCAATCACACAATCCCTTTTTTCATATTTTGGTCCTTCACTCAATATTACATTAATAAAATTAAGGACCAGTAAACGGACATTAGACTCAATGTGTGACGGGATAAAATGCATTAGTTAATCTTGTTTAGGAATAAATTGTGCTTGGAAGACACAAAAGGGAAAAATTTCATGGCTGTTTGATCACATGGAGGGACTTTGGAAATATATCAAGTGATCCTTTAAAATTTAAATATTCCCAAGATGGCTTTCATAACTGCTCAAAACAAGTCAAGGCAGTGACACTTCTGATACGTCTTGTGCATGTAGCAGGACTATTAGCTGAAAATAAATTGCTTTTTGAATGTGTTGGTATTGGGTCACTGATTTCCAGTCAGCCTTTTCTCAAATTGATCTTTAAATTTGCACAGTGAGACAGCCAACATATAACAATTTCAGTTAAGACAGTAATCTCAATCAAATCATTTCGCGAACTGCTACTAGAGATTATAATGAGTAGTCCTTCTTGGGAACTGTAACTGTTTCTAAGGTTAAAAAAAAATAATCTATGAGGAAAAAGTTCTTTGTAGTTAGTATTTTACTGCTGGCGATCTAGTAAATAATGGCTTCTTTTGGCTTTCGACTTGTAGTACAGTAATACTCCTAGCAATTTAGTAAAAGTTCTCTGTACTCAAGTTTATACCGTTTTTCTGAATTCTGGCGAGTCAAATATTAATTACTTTGTCTTTTA
The DNA here is from genome assembly GCA_003724115.2 of Anethum foeniculum. Classification (NCBI taxonomy): domain Eukaryota; kingdom Viridiplantae; phylum Streptophyta; class Magnoliopsida; order Apiales; family Apiaceae; genus Anethum; species Anethum foeniculum. The sequence goes on from PHNY01235799.1 coordinate 30,141, forward strand.
CTTTGAGAACTTAATGTACACATAGGAAGTTTACTCTCTCATAGTTCTTAATCAAGTCATCGTTCTCTCTAGTGTTTTCTTGCTAGACTCATTTTTCCTTCTTGATCCCTTAATTAAGGTAGACACGCAAGATACAATTATCATACAGCAAAAGGGTTCCTACTAAACATCAAATTTTCCTATATCTCAAAGTTAAAATACAAAAAGAAAAATAAATATTAGACCTGATGAAGGCCTTCATATTATTGTAGATAGATCTTCCTTCGCCGACAGCAGCAACAATTGTGCTAAAATTATCATCGGCCAAAACCATGTCTGACGCTTCTTTGGCAACCTGATACCAGTTAAGCAATGCATATTAAAGTGATAAACAAGAGAGTAATAAAGAAACTTTAAAGTAATATAATGAGTAGCATCAAAGGTGATGATATAAGAAACCTCCAGTATCCTTCGCCCTTACAATCAAGGAGATACAATAAATGGAATAATTTTTTGTGAGAGCAAATTTTTTGGAATCACACATATGTACCTAACTTTAATCAAGTGAAAGAAAAAAAGTGATAGTGCATTATATTGTACAGTGTACAGTGTTGTTTTTTTAAGCTATGCTCTTGCAGTTGAACCAAAAGTTGAGAAATTTTTTAAAGAGTGGCAATGAACATTTGACAAGAATACATATGATTAGCTTCTGGATAACGGGTTGCCTAGTTCATAACAAAGGTCAAGAAACAAGACAAGCCAGAAGAACCGTACAAGCAAACCTCTAAGTGTATAGCTTAAATTCCGGAATCTGTTAACTGTAAAACAAACCAAGAAACTAAAGAGAAGATAACCTCGGTTCCTGCAATGCCCATGGCGATACCAATGTCAGCCAGTTTTAATGCAGGTGCGTCATTGACCCCGTCACCAGTCATTGCAACCACTTTGCCATCTTCTTTGAGCAACCTCACTATCTCTTGTTTATGCCTTGGTTCTGCCCTAGAGAACAGGAGACCTCCACTTTGCCTTAGATGAGTTTTTTTGTCTCGGTGATCCATAAACTCTTTCCCAGTTAAGCTTTTAGAACTGATGTTCTCATTTGGTCCAAAAACACCTATTTCACGGCAAATAGCTTCTGCAGTGTTTTTGTTATCTCCTGTTATAACCATAACCTGAATGCCAGCTGCTCTGCAATCCTCAATGGCCTGACGAACCTCAGTACGAGGAGGATCCTTTTGACATGTAAAATAAAGGAGACATCTATCAATCATTCTTTCTAGATTATTTTAGAGATAATAATTACAATCTTATGGCAACTCACCCTTAGACCAGCCAAACCAGCAAAGACTAGTTTATTTTCAATAAAAGAATAATAAGTAGGATTGAGCAAAAGCTCATGAGCGGGATGGTCTTCATTGCCAGTATATGTTGCAAACTCTGGAGGGTATTCCTTGTATGCAAAACCCAAAACTCGTAATGATTTTGATGACATTTCCTGAAGGCTTTGTAAGATAATATCCTTGACGTCTTGGTCAAGTTTTACAACGGAACCATCAAGCAACTGGACAAAGTGGCTTCTTTCCAACAAATTTTCTACCGCGCCCTGCCAAAAGTAGCATGGGGGTCAAGACTAATATCAAAACACATGATACATTCTGAAAAAATTAACAAAAAATGAGAGTGAAAAGTATTGCAACTTCCAACGCCACTGAAAATAACAGTCCCCACTACACACAATGGAAACTTTGTTAAGGAACCAGTTACTCTAAAACCTCAAGGTATAAGAAGAAGACCCTTTCTAGGATCTTATATTAATATTCTAATACTCCCCCTCAGTCGGGAGCCCATTTTTGGGTGGAAGAGTGGATCACGGGCGCCCATCTTTGGGGCATAACCTTGCCTTTCGTATCCATAATAAATTGTTAGAATGTTGGGGGCGGCAGGGAGTCGAACCTCAGTCCTCCCGCCAGCCTGAGCTCTAATACCATGTTAAGAAACTTCAGGACGAATATAAACAAAATGTAAATGCTTGAAACTAGACGTGCATAATACCACCCATGCAGCAACTATTGATAGATGAAAGAATCAGTGCAACTGTTAGAATATGACATATCTTTATCACAAGATATATAAAAATATAAAAGAAAATAGAACAGCATAAGTGACACAGATATTCAGTTTACAAAATAATATCAAATAAAGAACTAAGAAGGGAATTCACTATTAGATACAGAATTTTTATGCTCTATCGGTCTTCAACTGCTTTTAGTTCACTCGTATAACCAGCAATACAGCCAGCAAGAAAAACCAGGGTGATTCAAAATATGTTTTTAGTATTTGTTTTGCTAAATATATTTGGTTTATATGGTTTATCCTATAAAACTGTAATTAATTTACTGGTATATTGTATTAAGTTCATTCTACAAAATAATCAATATATGTTAATCAATAAAAATATTATATGAGTTGGGTAAAACATTTAAAATATTGATCTTGTGATTTTTTTTAATTATATTAAATTTTTAATTTTAATTTAAGATATTATTTACTTGTGTTAGATATCGTTTAAGATATTAATTTTTACTTATTATTTACTTGCTTGTGCCTACAATATAATTTCATGTAAGAAGCTCATGCAAATCTTAATTTGTATTATCTTACAACAATATTTTCAGGTTAGATATACCAAATATGGATCTGGTTTATTTCTTCTAGGTGGCTAAGATAGGTTGTAAACTGTTAACCAGAACTGCATGTCAAGATTTTTTTCCTGAGTTCAGTGATTATTTTCCTTCTGACAGCTATTTGGGCCAGATCTTGATAGTTATGTTCTTGCCTTCAGCCGTACAATCCATGGTTATGTATATGCCAGATCTTGTGATATTTTAAACCTTTAATCTTGTCAGATGAGTCTCTTAAACAGTTACAAAGACAGATTTGCTTTTAAGAGGTTTTATGATAGTCAACTCACATCCTTTTAAAAACAAAAGAATTGTGAAAAACATGCACAAATTTTTTAATACTTATGAGGTAAAAAAGAAAGAAAAGGAAGCACTGATCATCAAATATATCTTGCACCAATATATTCTAGATGTGCAAAAGTATTTGAATATGAAAAAGCAGTACCTTCACAAGCAATGACTTTTTCCCTAACTTAGAATTTACTATCACTCCCATTGATTTCCTATCTCGGTCAAATTCAAGTGTTGCAATGCGGGCCTCGCTTTCAGTCCACGCTCTACAACAACCTAAAATCGTTAAGATTCAAAAGGGTAAACGGTTAGTATCTGAAAACTGAAACAACAGGACAATGTAAGATCAGTTGACTTGATTTGAGTATTGACATACGTTGTGGATCACCATGAACAGAGAATGGACCGGAATCCAGTCCAGCAGGAAGTCCCATTTTCTCAACAAGAACCTGTACACAGAACAAAAATTAATAAATAAATATACACGTCGCTCCTTTTGGGCACAGTTTGATATAAAAAGGCCTAAAATAACGCAATTCAGAAAAATGGCCCTATTCAGTATTGACAAAAAAAAACGCAAGTTAAAATCACGTTATTCTAAAAAAAACACAGTTTTTAGCTGCATTAATGCTAGTTAAACGCAAGTTTTACTTAAGTTTTAAAAAGAAAAAAAAGGAAACGCGACTTAAGGTTGCATTATCTAAAGAAAATAAAATTGCAAAAATGAAATGAGCAGAAGCCAATGCAGCAGGCCAACTTCATTGTAGTGTTAAGGTAATAGTATATACACATCTTTTTGTTACGTTTTGTAAATGCTGTAGGGGGCCAGTTATTTTGAATAGTGCCTTTTTGGGTATTTTTCTCTCAAGCTGTGCTAAAAGGGTCCTTTTCTCCAAATTATATTTACTAATTTCTTTGTCAATTAGTTTCCTCACTCATTATTTTGTTTCACCTAGAAATATACATAATGTCATGCTCCACAGTCGACACCTCATATTTTGTACTTGCCATAGAGAATGGTTATAATTTTCTATACATTGTAATATTAAGAAAACATGAAGTTAAAAACTGGGATGATATGCTAATATTAGCTAACCTTTAATGCTGCTTCAGTTGGCATTCCACTAGCAACATACTGATTCCCTGTTTGTTCAATACTGGAATCATTACACAAAGCAGCAATTCTTGCAATAGTTTGAATGTTAGTATCCATTTGACCAAGAGTCCAGTCTTGTATATTTCCATCAAAAGGATCATATGTGGTCCCTTGCACATCGAATGATCTGACATTATTTACACCAGAACCCATCGCAACCAACTTGGCCACAGCCATCTGATTAGTTGTCAAAGTACCCGTTTTGTCTGAACAAATCACAGTAGTGCAGCCAAGAGTTTCAACACTAGGCAGCTTCCGAACAAGGGCATTTTTCTGAGCCATCTTACGTGTGCCTAGGGCTAAGCATGTTGTAATAACAGCAGGCAAACCTTCTGGAATCGCAGCAACTGCTAATGCCACCGCAATCTCAAAGTAGTAAGTGCACTTTTCGAACGAGAACTTAAAATTTGCCGGCCAACCATTAACATACTCCCAAGATAGAAAGTATTTAACATTAATTAGCCAAACCAATGCACAAATAAAGCCAATTAATAAAGTCAGAACCTCTCCAAATTCATTCAACTTCTTTTTCAACGGTGTATCTTCCTCACTCTGTGAAGCTTCGTGAATTTGGGAGTGCACTTTCCCTATCTCCGTATTCATACCAATTTGAGTAACTAAAGAAATACAAGTCCCATTCACAATAGTTGTTCCTGCAAACACCATGCATTTCTTACCCTGAATGTCAGAATCTTCTCCCACGGGCTTAACATTCTTACTAACAGCTTCACTCTCTCCCGTCAACGAGCCTTGTTCAACACGAAGAGTAGAACTAATTAAATGCACAACCCTCATATCAGCAGGTACTTTATCCCCAACCCTAAGTTCAACAATATCACCAGGAACAAGTTCCTTGGCAGGCAGGTTGGTAACCTTTTTCCCATTTCTAATCACACAAGCTTGTTCCGACTGAATTTCTTTAAGAGCCTCCAAAGCTTTCTCGGCATTACTCTCCTGCCACACCCCCACAAAAGCATTCACAATCAAGATCAGAAAAATGACTAGAGGCTCAACAAAAGCTGTAATTTCCATTTCCCCACCTTCATCCCCATCATACCATGCCAAAACAAAGGAAACCACAGCAGCAACAAGCAAAATCCTGACTAAAGTATCATTAAACTGATCCAAAATCAAACTAAACATGGACTTGCCGTCATGCTTCTCTAACTCATTACTTCCGTAAATCTGTCTCCTCTTGTCAACTTCTTCGAAAGATAATCCAATGTCTCTATTAACCTGGAAAGCCTCTTCGCAATGGCTAACGTCTTTGGACCATGCAGGAAAAACTACCTTATCTAACTCATTATTCTCCCGCTTGCCATTATCCTGCCCTCCTTTGCCCATAGGATCCCTCAATTTGATTATTATATATAAACAATCACAATTTAACAACAAACTTTTCTTACACATACAAATTTGAGATTTATTCCACCTAAATTAACAAAAACAATCACAAATTTAATATTCACGAGCTAACATATACAAATGATTAAAAATGAAGAATTAGGGTTAAAATTACCTGAGAGGCTGGCTGGCAATGGCAAATGCGCGAGTAAGATGAACTTTCTCTCTCTAGAAAGTGAAGAGTGAGAGAGCAAGCAACTAGGAGTGTAGGAGCGCTTGAATAGCCCACAAACTGTTAACTAACTCCATTCCACGTGTCATCATCCAATACTATTTCGCCATTATTAACTGCTCCTCTATCTCATGTGCCTGTTTCTTATTGGATAATCACTATTTATACTCCCTCCGTTGCAGTATTTTTATGTTTCTTAATGCCACATCTTCTTTCTTCATGTATTGATTTCGTTTAATATAAATTATTTTAGACTAGTTATCTTGCCCGTGATTCGCACACGGAATAAATTATTTATTATAGGACATTAGTTTGTATGTAAATAGTATAATTTTTCAAAATATGTAATCCTTTATCTATATAATAGCAGAACAAGGGGATAAAATTGGTGAGTAATTTTATTGATTGTGAAAAGACGGATTTGCCCATGTCTTTGTTATAGTTAAAAAAATGTTGCTGAGAGGAATC
>PHNY01235821.1:0-31729 GCA_003724115.2 Anethum foeniculum
CCAGCATCAGTACTTTGAACTAATGGTTCTTGTGGGGCCTGAGGAATTAGAGTTGCTTCAGCCAGAGGTGGTGAAGGTTCTTGTGTACTCTCCTTGAAGATAGGATCATTGATAATTGCATTCATTAATGGGATAGAGATCTCTAGACACTACTCATCCCAAATAAATAAAATATTGAATTATAATTATATATCCTTATAATAGTTTACTAAAGCCATTAATGGGCTCTTATTTCTATTTGGGTCTAAATAAATAGAAGTCCACAATTAATAATAATATCTTGTGTCTAGATCTTTCTCCCAAAATATCCTTAACCTAGATCATTCTATTACAAATATCTAATTTATATATTTTTCCAACCAAAATATCTTCTGCTTAATATCTTTACAATTAATAAAATTACTAATATAAATAGCACTTGAGAAAAATATTATTATTTTAAAATAATCAAATTTATAAATACTTAAATTAATAATTAAATCAGAATTTATTATAAAATATGAAATGCAATTATAGCTTATAATTCGGTCTTTACCGAATTAAATAATATAAAACAAGTAATTTAATTATAATAACTATAAACTTTAAAATAATTGTTTAAGTTTTTTTTCCGAATAAAATATCTCTAAAATGTTTCAATAAAAACAACTTCTTCTTTTTTTGACGCACCTATTTAACATGTCTCAATTATTAATGATGAAACAAAATTGTACTTATTTAATAATGATACAAATTAGCAATATTAACAATACTTACTCACAATTTATCGATCTTTACAAAAATAATTTAAAATAATGTATGATTTTTTTAAGTCTAGTCGTATAAATTATTTAAAAAAAAAACGCTCATAGAATCTTATTTTATTAATTACTTCCTAAAATTTTAATATAATTAATTTGATTAAGTGTAATAGTAAATATAAATATTGTATACAATAAAATATAAATAAATATAAAAAATAATTAAGAGAAATGAGAACACTTTAGAAAATCTTAAGAGAATCTTATAACTTAAGATAGTCATATCCCATGAAACAATACTAAAATTAAAAATGTATTATAAAAACCTAAGAAAATCTTAATACATAATAAAATATAAATAAATATATAAAATATTTAAGAGAATTTTACAACTTTAACGAGTACACTTTAGAAAATCGAGAATCTTGTGACTTAAGACAAATATATTTCATGAAACAATACTAAAATAAGAAATACCTAAAAGAATCTTACTACTTCTTTGATATAAAAAGTTGGATATAAAATAAAATTAATAAACTTGTATAAAACACGTAGTGAAATTTTAACAAAAATTACAATTAACGAATCTTATAATAATATATTTTACTAATTAAATAATTAAGCTATTTAAAATTTAAAAATTACACTACACATCTTCTTGAAAAGTATTTTTTTGTTAGAAACATATAGACAAAATCTTACTTAGTGTATGATAACATTAAAAGTAATAATTGTTTTAGAGAACTGCATTGTACATTTTATTTATTTGAAAAGAAATTAATAGTATTTTAATGAAATTTTTAATATTTTAATATAATATGAGATTTTCATAAGTGTGGTCCTATAAATTTAAAAACTCTTAACAGAATCTTATTTTATTAATTACTTCGTAAAATTTTAATATAATTAATTCGATTAAGTGTAGTAGTAAATATAAATATTGTATACAATAAAATATAAATAAATATACAAAGTAATTATGAGAATCTTACAATGACAACACTTTAGAAAATTTTAGGAGAATTTATAACTTAAGATAAACATATCCCATAAAACAATACTAAAATTAAAAATATATGAATATATAAACATTAAGAGAATCTTACTATATAATAAAATATAAATAAATATATAAAATAAATCTTACAAATTTAACGAGAACACTTTGAAAAATCTTAAAAGAATCTTTTAACTTAAGATAAACATATCCATTAAACTCAAATAAAAAATATATCAATATATAAACACCTAAGAGAATCTTACTACTTCTTTTAAATAAAAAGTTGAATATAAAATAAAATTAATAAACTAATATAAAACACTTGGTGAAATTTTAATAAAAATTAATATTAAAGAACCTTGTAATAATATATTTTACTAATTAAATAATTAATTTAAAATATAAAAATTACACTAGATACAAAGTATTTTTTATAAACACATAAAATTTTATACTTGAATTTTTACTGTATGATACACTAAAAGCAATAATTCTTTTAGAGAATTGTATTGTAAATTTTATTTATTTGAAAAGAACTTAACAGGATCTTAATGGAATTCTAACATTTCAATATAGTATAAGATTTTTTTAAATGTAGTCATATAAATTAAAAAATACTGAATAGAATCTTTACAAAAACTAATTTTAATTTTTTTTTAGAATCTTTACAAAAACTAATTTTAATTTTTTTTATAATAAAATTTTTTAATAATTAAAAATTTTAATATATTTAAAAAATAAAAATTAACCGTGCAATGAACATCTCGAATGAACTTGATATCCTATATTATAATATTATGCTGTTAACCAATCAAAACTCAGGAATTATTTTAGAACCAATCATAATTCAAGAATTAAATTTTGACCAATCATAAAAAGATTAAGACTTTCCTTATCCTTGAGTTAACCACACCATCGATACCATTGATGAGTTAACCAATCACGTATTTTTTCATTGATGAACCACACCATTGATGAGTTAACCAATCACGTATATTTTTCATTGATGAGTTAACCAATCAAGTATTTTTTCATGCAATTTTAACCAATGAGAGACCACACCTAAAAAAATAGACCAATCATATTAAAAATCTGTTATTTCCATACATATCCTTCCTTTTTATTATTTTAGACCAATAAAAGATAACTTCAAAATTTTAGACCAATTACATTATAATAAAAATTTCGTTATTTACCATTTTCATTTAATTATACTAACTATAGTTAGTTAATAATTCTAATTTAAATATAATTGTTATTTAATTTAACATATTCATATATTAAATATTTTTATATGCCAAGAAGTACGTACATATTTTAATTAAAAAAATTATCGGGTTATGTTTAATTATATTGCATCTCAATCTTAAATTCTAAAAATCAAATTTTGATGAATTTACAGCCCACGCAAAGCTCACGAAATTATCTTTAATTTAATGAACTCAAAAACTAAAGATAAAGACAGGTATAAATTTTGCACTAAGTATTCAGTTATATTTAGAATGCCTACTTATTTTTTGTTTAGATTATGAAAATATAGAATTCCGTATTAGATCTCTTACGGGAAAAAAATCTGTTTTTGATCGAACAACTATCATCTATTAATTTTAAGATCTAACATCCCTTTAAAGAGTTGATGAAAAGATAATTAAATTGGAGTTGAAACAAATAAAAAGAATAATTTTGCTTAGGAAAATATTTTTATTGAAATTTGTTTGATTTAATTTTAAATTTATCTTGAGTTCTAGAAATCAGATTTTAACTATTTTACAGCCAACACGAAGCTCTTGAAATAATATATAATTTACTGATGATTTAAAAAGTAGCATACAACTAGAATTATCTTGAAATCGAAGAGAAAAGACATATCTAAATTTTGCGTAAAGCATTCAGTTATTTTAGACGAATAACATAGCACTCTTTAGACCAATCGTCTTATATTAAAAAATTTCTTTATTTATAATTCACATCCTCCCACACTAACTAAAGTTAGTTAATCATTTTAATTTAAATAAAGTATACACTTTATTTAAAATATTCATATATTACATATTTTATATATCAAATTGTAAATATACGTTTTCTTAAAATCAATTACGAGTATACAAATATTTCTTCTCGGACTTTGATTAGTCAGGTTTCGTTTGATTTTATTTTGGCTCTATTTTCGGTTCTAGAAATCAAAATTTCATGAATTTACAACCCACGCGAAACTTACGAAATAATCTTTGATATGGATAGTTTATAAAGTATTCCCCAACTAAAGTTATTCAGAAAATGAAGCAAAAATACATTTACAAATTTTGCATTAAGTTTTTAATTATATTTAGAATACGTACTAATTTTTGGTTTAAATCATGAAAATATAAATATTCCTTTATTTTATATCAAATATTAATTCATCTATTTAATTCAAGATTTAAAGGTGCTTTTCAATAGTTAAAGAAATAAAAAGAATAAATCAGTTTAGAAGGAAAAAAAATTATCAGGTTTCATTTGATTTTATTTCCGCTTTCTTTTAAATTTCAAAAATCATATTTAACGAATATACAGCATACACGAATCTCTCAAAATAAACTTTAATTTAGAGATGGTTTAAATAAATTTATTTTAAAGCAATAAGAGATCATACCTAAATATTAGACCAATCAAATTATATTTCAAGATTTCCTTATCTACTATTAGGCCCAAGGTATAACGCGGGTTGAATTCATTATTGACAATCAAATCGAAATTCAACAAAGAAGATGAAGAACAGTTTTTATTGACGTATAAAAACTTATTACAAAATATAAACTACTCTCTCAAATGATGAACATATATCCTTGAGAGTGTTAGGTTACATAAATAATAATAATGCTAAGCAACACTTTAGTGTAAACCTAAAGTGTGTTTATATATGTCACACAGTTATACCGTCAATTACTAGGATATGATTTACATGAATTACTGAACTATACTATATTCTATAATATGATAGCTGCTTCATTTTTTTGTTTAAATCATGAAATTTAAATATTCATTTATTTTCATATCAAATAGCATCATCTATTTATTTTAAGATCTAATGATCATTTAAAATAGTTAAAGAAATAATCAAATTGGAGTTAAAATAAATAAATAGAATAAATTTTCCTAGCCGAAAAAAAATATTTATCGGGTTTTATTTGATTTTATTTGGGTTCTATCTTGAGTTCTAGAAATCAGATTTTGGTGATTTTACAGGGAAGCAAAGCTCACGAAATAATCTTTAATATAGTGATGGTTTAAAAGTACTATCTAATTAATATTATCCAAAATTTGAAGACAATAGACAGTTATGAATTTCATATTTAGTATTCTATTCTATTTTGGATACCTTTTTTTTTTTTTTGAAATCATGAAAATGTAATTTCTCTTTTATCCAACGATTATCATCTATTTATTTCAAGATCTACCAGTGTTTATTATTGGTCATCAAGGATCAAACTTTTGGATAAGATCTCTTTTATTCTTATTATGGGATAGAATGAATTTATTTTCCTAAATATATGTCATATCCGATCAGGATCACCAAGTACATATTGGAAGCACAGAATCGAATTACCACAACACGTGCATTTTCATTAGCTACCACTTATCAACACATCTGCATGATCATGATCACCACTAACATCAATATCTACATACATCACTATATATAGCTAACCAAACACAAGGTGGAATCGCCATGAAAATCACAAGACTCGATAAAAATTTAAAATAAATCATGAGTGTGGAATTGAAAACAAAGAAGGAAAAGCCAACTTAGATGAAACAAAATAATTCATCAAAGAAGTATGTATTGGTGAAGAACATATCGATATAATATAAATAGATATGAAAAATGGATAGAGAGTAAAAATCATAAAAGGAAGAAGTAACAATCAAATTTCGTTTTTCGCGACTTCGTCAAAAAGATGAAGATCGACAAAAAAGATAAAAAAAAAAGTATATGTATATTATATATATGTGTAAAATCTAAAAATAGTGCTACAACTTAAGAGTAATATAAAAAATGAGTGATTTAGCTTACTTTCAAAAGTGTGTTGTTCTAAATTTTTTATTGATTATCTATATAATAGATAGGCCAATGTTACACAATCTATCCAATAAATGGTAATAATAGGTAATTCATTTGATAAATATTAAATTTTAACCTAACTTTAAGTAACAAAAATAACATTATGCAATTTATATAAAAAAGAAATGAGTAATTTTGAGGGGGGTTTTTTTTAAAAAAAATATTGTTCTTATACATTTTTTCCCAAAATATGGTAAAAATTAAGTACAAAAAAAATGTTTTTTTTAAGTTTTTCTTTGAAAAATACGATATGCGACTTTGCACCTCAAAATGTAACTTTATTTTTATTTTTCTGAATGTTAATTTTTGGATTTGTTCAGTTGCATTTGCTGCTCTTTTTTTGAGTTGGTTTTGGTTGCATATGTTATAAACCAAATCAATTTCAATTCAATATCTAAGCAATCAAAATCAACAAAAATAAATTTGTATTTCTTCGTGACATCATGTGAAACAATAGTTATCCAAAAAAGCAAATAAATAAATCAATCAATAAGCAATTTCATGATTCATGAATTTACCAAAAAGCAAACAGAGTAGCAGACAATGCAATTTTAGAAATAACGAAATCAACTAATTGCAAGTTTTCGTAATGATAAAGGATGATAAAGACGCGATGAAGGATGAAGAATGGGAGAAAAGGCAGGAGATCGTGTTGTTGAAACAAAAAGATGGAGAAAGTGTAATAACGAAAGGAAAGAAGGATACACCTTATTTTGGAAAATAAATTAGTAAGATATATTATTTTCTGTAAATTTTCTAATTTTAATAATATTTTATATTTTAATATGAGTTTAAGGATCTCGAGATAGACCTCAAGAAAATTTTTCAAGGTAGTCATTGATTTGTATGTATTTAATTAAGCATCTAACTATTCACTTTCTTAATTTTAAAACAAAACAAAATCATGTTAAGTAAATAAATGTCAAGATTAAGTTTTTTATATACTTTTATCATAATTTCAAGAAAATTATCCTGAGTTAACCTCAGGATCCTTATTTTAATTGTAAAATTACTAATAATTGTGGGTCTGTGCTTCGGTGCGTAGCACGGGTAAAACGCTAGTTTCCTATAGTTATTCAAATTAACTTCCATACTTTGACTTTTTAGTTTATTTTTTTGTAGACAACAAAATGTAAACAGTAACACTTAAAACAATAGTATTTTTGCGTCAAAACAACACTACACCAAAATATGAAAACTACAAAATTCTCTTCAAATGAAAGTTTGTTAGACAAGGCTCCTTAATAATCTCAAAAGATAAGACACCTATCTCAGCAAAGTACTAGAATTGCTCAATTTTTCCGGTTCTTCAAGCTTTGAGTTTACCATGGCCTTTTCTTTCTCTGAAAACGTCCATGGCAAAACTTTGAACAAGTATCTATGAACTTCACTTGATTTCCTCCACTGCCAGCCTAGACGTAATAGTGCCTCAAAGTGACAACTCTTTTTTGTCCCACACAACATAGCTCGATCAAAATGTAGTTATCTTTCACAACACCATGATGGAGGAAAAACACCTTCCATGAGTGTAATATCCTTCTCACTACTAGTAATAAAAAAAATCACAATGATATAAATAAAATACAAAAAGATCATAATGATATAAATGTCCAGATGATAATCAAGTTGTTGGGGAAGATTTGTCCCATTCCATATGTTCCGCTGATTGCATTTCATAAAGCTCTCGGGTCATTCCATCCAAAAAATAGACTGGTTTATTATTATATCTCCCATCTAATCTACAAACAAGGTTAATTAGTCATCATGTTGTTGCTTCTACATATCCAAACTAGCATGACTTGGTGTTCAGGTTTGGTGTTCCAGTACGTGTTCTAGTAGGTGTACTATAGATTCCGCATAGTATTCTACTGATTACATTCCACAAAGCTGATAACATCCAAAAAAGTTTCAAAACCAGTAAGATGTGTTCTTGAGAAAAGATGTAGAATTTGTATGTATGTAAATATATAAATCACACACATAATCAAAATCATACATACTTAAGCCAAGCACACAGCTTCAATGACGACTACTCGATCATCATGACTGCCACTTCGAAACACCAAATAACCACAAGGCCTAACACAATTGCTACTAACACTCTGATATTAAATGACATAATTGCAAGAATCAATATTTGTATATCATTAACAACAACAAGATGTGTTTTTGAGACCAGATGTGTTTTTTCAGACATGATGTGTACTTCTTATCAAAAAGAAAAACTCTGTTTAACTTTTAAAATAATAATGAGTATTGTGACTGATATTGTTAACGATATGACAGTGAAAAAATCCTGAATAAAAGTTTGTTTTAGATTTGTAATTTTTGATTGAATACCAAAAATTAGTAGTGATGAATGAGTTGTATAACTGATGGTGTAATAATGACTAAATCAATTACATAAAATAAATGAAAGAGTCAAATAGGAAAGTGTATCATTACCAAGTAACAAAATCTTGACATATCTTAAAAATATGGTAATAATTATTAACAAATACGTATGTATAATGATGATTGTACAATGTAAATTTAGTTTACAAAATACTGCCCTCTAATATAAAAGTATAAAAATATTAATTGATATGTACACAATCTAGACCATAGAATTAAAAGGAAATGGATGGTAAAGATGATGTGTCTCTCCGTCTCTCGCTAATGATGCATCTCTTTTGAACCTCCTCCTATATATATATATATATATATATAGTAATATTTGTTGGTCCTAGATCGTCCTTTTGGTATCAGAGCCAAAAGGACACTGCTACATCAAGTAGTCACTGTTTTTTTGACTCCTCTTCCACAACCCAGATAGCTGGCGACACTGCCTCATCAAAACAGCTGAACGTCATACATCATGACTCCAATGAAGATGCTTTCATAAAAGAAATACCCAGATATATGATCTTAGACAAATAATTCCACGGTTCACAGCCCCAGACATCGGAATTGAGAATAGAGCTGAAAAACTAACCCAATCTAAATTCAATGCATCCTCTGTTTATGAATAGAACATAGATGGGATGTCTGAATATAACATCCTAAATCATTTACAGCAAATGATTATGGCAGCCAATGCCTATACAACCCAAATAGGCACTCCTGACAAAGCCATAGCTGAATTACTTATAGCAGGATTCTCTGGCCAGCTAAAAGAATGGTGACATTACCACCTTACCCCTGAAAATCATCTTGAAATCCTTAATTCCATTAAGGAAGATGAAGATGGAAAACCCATCTTAGATGAACTTGGAAATCCGATCCAAGGAGCAGTAGCTCAGCTCATTCTAGTTATAACCATCACTTTATTGGCAATCCTTCTCACTTGCGAGATAAGAGTGCTGAACTTTTGCACAACCTCAAATGTAAGAAACTCAGCGATTTCTAAAAATATAAAACTACTTTCCTTACCAGAGTTATGCTTAGAGAAGACTCAAATCATGCAAATTGGAAAGAAAAGTTCTTAGCAGGACTTACAACATTGCTTGGTGAAAGAGTCCGAGCATCTTTAAGAATTGACCATGGAAATCCAATTCCTTACCAAAATTTAACGTATGGCTAGCTCATTAGTCAAACACAACGAGAAGGTCTAAAAATCTGCCAAGATTTAAAACTCCAAAGATATCTCAAATGGGAAATGGAAAGAACCAAGCAAGAACTAGGAACTTTCTGCCAACAGTTTGATTACAATCCTAACACAAATTTTTCAAAGAAAAAATGCGATGGTGAATGCAAGCCACATCAGAGACCTTACCAGAAAAGATCTTTTACAAAGTCTAAACATTTTTACATAAAATCCACAGAACCATTTTTATAATAAGCCTTCAACCACTAATAAATCTTCCTTTACTAAAAAACCTTTTAATAAAGAAAGATTTAATAAACCAACTAACAAAGACATAACTTGTTACAGATGCGGGAAAAAGGGCATATTTCTAGGTTCTGCAGCCTTAATAGGAAAATACATTAGTTAAATATAGAAGAAAGCCTGTCTAATAAAATTTCAGCCTTGCTTCTTGAATGTTCTGATTCTGAGTCATCCGAAATGTCTGAAAATGATGATTCCCTTCAAATAGATGAAATAGCAACAATCTCTTCTTCCTCCAAAAATTTTTCTTCTGAAGATAAAAGAATCAATGTCTTGACTAGGAATGAAGAACACTCTCTCGAAATATAGAAAAGATAACTGATCCTCAAATAAGAAAAGAACTCTTTGAAAAATTGCTTTAGCGGCCAGTTGAGTCAGCACCAGCACAAAAACCCTAGATTCTCCCGTCAACAAAGACTGCCTATGACTTAACCACAATATTAAAGAAACAAAGACCCAGTCAAAAAATAGTCCCAACAATACAAGACTTACAGAAAGAAATTTAAGAAATTAAAGATGAATTAAAAAATCTTAAAGAGCAACAAAAAATAGATTCTGAAGCATTAAATGTTCTTTTAGTTCGTGAAGTAGAAGAACAAAATATTGAACAAAAATAAGTAAGTTCCTTAGATAATACTCCCAAACAAAATAATGATTTCTTATTCGAATTAAGACAGATTACTTCTCGAAAATATCTCATAAAAGTTAAAGTTGAATTTTCTAAGGATTTTGTCCTAGATACCATTGCTTTATTTGATACAGGCGCCGATTTAAATTGTATTAAAGAAGAAATAATATCAAAACGGTTTTACCAACACACCAACGAAAGATTAACAACTGCTAATAATTCAAGTTTTCATGTGGTTAGTAAGGTCGATGCCTCTATCAACAATAAGACTTTCTGAATTAAGAAGTCTTTTCTACTTGTTAAAGGCGTCCACCATGTCGTAATCATAGGTAAAACCATTTTTTAATCTAATAACCCCTTATACCGTAAACTATAATGGTATTACTTTCAAAGTCCATGATACTAAACTTATATTTTCATTTCTTGAAAAACCCAAAACAAGAAACCTTAATACAATAAAGGCTTACTCTGTTTATAACAACGAAATAAATGCCTTGATTCAAGGTAAACAAACACAATTACTTCATTTAAAACAAGACCTTTCTTCTCATAGAATAGAAAGGCAATTACAAGACCATTTTATCAAAGAAAAAATTTCAAAATTACTAAAGCAAATAGAAGTAGAACTATATTCTGATCTACCGAATGCCTTCTGGCATAGAAAATAGTATATGATTGATCTACCATATAAAAACGATTTTAATGAAAAAGAAATACCCACCATAACAAGACCAATTCAAATGAACTCAGACCTTGAACAACATTGTTGAAAAGAGATAACTGACCTCGAATCTAAAGGCATCATATCAAAATCTAGATCCCCATGGTCTTGTGCAGCTTTTTATGTCAATAAAAATCCTAAGATTGAGAGAGGCACACCAAGACTAGTCATTAATTATAAGCCTCTAAACAAAGTTCTCAGATGGGTAAGATATCCTATACCTAATAAAAAAGATCTTTTACAAAAGCTAAGATCTTCAGTAATTTTCTCCAAATTTGATTTAAAATCAGGATTTTGGCAGATTCAAATTCATCCAAAAGATAGATATAAAACTGCCTTTATAGTCCCATTTAGACAGTATGAATAGAATGTCCTTCCTTTCGGAATCAAAACTGCCCCTAGTGAATTTCAAAGAATCATTAATGACATATTCAACGACTACTCTACCTTCTGTATAGTATACATCGATGATGTGTTAATTTCTTCAGAATCTATTGAACAACATTTCAAACACCGTAAGACTTTTTTTTTACATACAAAAAAGAATGGTTTAGTCATATTAAAATCAAAGATTTCACTTTTTGAAACTCGTGTAAGATTTCTTGGTCATTACATCTCACAAGGAACGGTCACCCCCATTGAAAGAGCCTTAACTTTTGCCACAAAATTTCCTGATAAAATTACTGATAAAAGTCAACTCCAAAGATTTTTAGGAAGTCTCAATTATGTCCTAGACTTCTATCCTAATATTAATAGGATGTTCGCTTTAGTTCTTTATCTTCTGATGTCTTTGAGTGGGATTCCTTTTCCACCGAAAGTTGTTTGTTGTGGGGGATAATGTTGATTTCCTTTTAATGGGAATCTTCTTTTTTCTTCTCGCTGCTGAGATAGATAGATATATATATATATACATATACATATATATATACATGTATATATATACATGTATATATATATACATGTATATATATATATATGTATATATATATATATATGTATGTATGTTACATTTGAACATTTTATCTATCGACCAATCGAGTGCGCATATGAATAAAATGCATAGTCTTGAAGTTTACACAGTTGATTTGATAATATATATTATACTTCCATTTTTGTTGTAACCCCCGTAATTGTGAATAATAATTTATATTGTTAATTCTAAAAATATAAATCAAAACATATATAATTTTTTTAAATATATAATATGATTATTAAAAATATATGAAAATTCTAAAGTATCATAGAATAATTATAAATATTATAAAATCATAGAATACCAAAATCAAATATTATTTTATTTAAATTTATTTTTGAAATTATCATATTATATTTTTTTTGCTTTTATTTTTACCTTTAAACTAATTTGGTTTTATCACGACCCATTGACAATTCACAATTCATATTTACCGATTCATCTAAACAGTCGACTTCCTCCACTCTCCAAAATGATTGTGACCCATCAATCAAAACCCTAGTCTCCTTTTAATTAATAGGTAATTTCAAACAATCTATGCCTGTTTATGCCTATGTATGACTATATATGTAAATCTTATAAGTAGAGGTACAAATTATAATGTATATGGAGATATGCGAATTTCCTGATGCATGTATATCATATATGGATGTTAATCTTTGTTCTTAATTATTTATCTTATTATGTGATAATAGTTATTGTCTGTTAATCTATACAAATTGCTTTTGTCTGCTAATTTGATACCAATTTTAATAGATAATGAAATGGGATTATAGGAATAAAGGGTAAATTTGTTGCAGATTTCAGTTTGTTGTATAATTTATTATGTTACGATTGTAATGATGTGATTATCAGATATAACAGATGTTAATCGGTTTCTTTCTATGTTTTTCTCTGTCCATGGTCTGCAAGTTTGCTATAATAGATGTTAATCGGTTGTTGTGATACGATTATTTTATAATATGCACAAGTTTGCTATAATTCTATATTATTTCACTAGCTATTAATAAAACATATTTAATAAACAAAAAATAACTACACTGTTCCTCTTTGTTTGTCCTCCATCTCCTATCTTAGCTCTATGTACTAGCTGTTTAGAACTGAGATTTTGACTACATAGTTTCTTTTGTGATTTGAAAATATGGTTTTTGAAAATTTTATAAAACAGTTTTTAGGTATAGTGGTATATATGAAACTAGTTTTTTAATTATGTTAGACAAATACAAATATACAGTACTTGTTATTTAATTATGTTATTTGCAATACAAATGCACATATCTATATATAGGTATTGTGCTATCATTAATCTCATTTCAAACCGTACTTGGATGGCACGACGAAAGTCCAATACTAAGATCGGTGCTACAACTGAATTTAGACCTGGTTTCCAAGTGTTTTTAGCGTATGCATAGTCACCCGAAATGTGTGAATGAGAAAAACCAGATACGATGCCCATGTTGAAAATGTAAGAATAATAATTATTTAGACAGAGACAATGTAAATTATCATTTACTTGTTAATGGTTTCATGAGAAATTATGAAAAATGCTGGTAGGCACATGGACAGAGAAGAGATAGTGGTTTTACAGTACTCAATCCATGCAATAGTAGTAGTCATCGTATGGATGAAATGGTTCACAATATTGCAGGGCCAAATTTTGATTGGGAACAACCCAGAGAGCAGCCTATGAATGCTGATGCCAAAGACTTTTTTAAGTTATTAGAAGAGGGTAGCGAGCCATTGTAGGATGGTTGTACCAAACAAAGTAAATTGTCTGCAGTGGCTACCTTACTTAACATCAAGGCTAATCACAATATGAGCCATGAGTGTTTTGAGTTTCTCTTGATGGCCATTAAGAGTATGTTACCAATAGTGAGAAATTACTTGATAATTATTACTATTGCAAAAAGATGATTAAAAAGTCTTAGATACCAAAAGATTGATGCATGTCCTAATGATTGCATGTTACTTTATAATGAAAATGAAAAGATGACAAGGTGCACGGTCTGCTGGCATGATCAGTTTAGACCTAATAAAGAAGGCGTGGCTATAAAAAAGTCAACTATACCGTTTAAGATTCTAAGGTATTTTCCCCTAACAGATCGGCTAAAAAGATTGTACATGTCTTCGAGAATGGCTGAACATATGACTTGGCATACAAAATCTCCAGCTAAAGATGGATAATTAAATCATCCTGCAAATGGGAAGGCTTGGAAAGATTTTAACTTAGCAAATCCCGAGTTTGCATTGGAACCTAGAAATGTGAGGTGTGAATTGTCCATCGATGGTTTCAACCCATTTGGCCACTCATCTGTTCCATATTCATGTTGGCCTGTAATTGTTACTCCTTATAACTTGCCTCCTTGGATGTGTATGAAACAACCATACTTGTTTCTTTCACTCATGATTCATGGTTCTAAGAGTCCTGGAAAGAACTTAAATGTTTACTTGTGACCTCTTATAGACGATGTGAAGGTTCTATGGAAAGATGGAGTACAGACTTAGGATGTTGCAACAAAAAAAATTTTACCTTTAGGGAAGCCCTTATGTGCACTATCAGCGACTTCCTAGCTTATGGTATGTTATTTAAATGGAGCACACACGAGAAGTTGGCTTGTCCATATTGTATGGAACGCATAAAGTCTTTCACTCTATCAAAAGGTCGAAAGTCTTGCTGGTTTGACTGCCATCGATGTTTCTTACCCATAGATCACTCGTTTCGTAGAAATAGAGAAATCTTTAGGAAAGGGAAATGTGGGGAGACGAGCATAGTGCAGTGATTTCTACTCTATTTTGGCATAAGTGTGATGCTCGTACAAAAGATAATCTTGTGAAAGATCGCATGAAAGCCATAACCAATGCTACCATTGATCATCTAGGTCAAGGAGTGTCGTACATGCAGGAGTATAGCCCCAGGTGCTGCAGCGCTGATATATGGACTCAGATGTGTAAAAAAATAGAGGGATGAAGACTGGGTGAAGAAGCATTTTATTGCCTCTACTAAAAAATCCGCAGGTGCACTTGCTGGTGAGAAGGTTAAAGGTACCTTTAAGGGCGGCGGTATCTCCCAGTTGCAGCATATTACTTCTAGGGTACAAATAAATACTTTGAATATGTTCGTAATCATGAAACATGGATGAATATGTTCACTTAGAAATATTCAGATTATATTTTATATGTTTGTAATCATGAAATAGGATTGAATGGCACATGTTTACTTAGTAATAATGGGATTATTTTTTAGTTTGTTCATAATGATGAAATAGTGTCTCATGTTTATTCTCTAGTAATAGGATTATATTTTGTATAGGAGTCTCAGTCCTAAAGGGTTCCCATCGACTCGGTGGATGTGTACATGGCCACTAGTGATGGTATGCACGATGCTGTTAATATAGTGGTAATACGTTTTAAAAAAAAAACTCTAATATTTTTAATTAAGATTAACATCACTTGTAAGAATATTACCAAATCTGCATTAATTAAGTTTAACATCACTTATTAGAATATTACCAAATTATCTTTAACAATTGTGTTATTAATTTGATAACAGGAACGTTATCATCGTTTACTTGATGAGCGCTATCCTGAGGGTACCAAGCGTCCAATTTTTAATCAAGAGTTGTGGGAGACAGTTTCTGTTGTGAAGAAAAACTATGTTAAAGGTCAGGGATAGCAACGATATCCATCCTTTAGTGGCTCATTCAGTGGCTCAGGTAGCACTCAGTCTTCACAGTCATCGAGTTATCTGTCTACTCATACCGCGGCTGACTGTGTGAAAGCCATATGCGAAAATCAAGAGCTTCTTCTTATACTAGGCGGGCATTTGGGAGCTATAGATCCTGAGGCATTAACTCGTGCAGTGGAGGTGGCAGCAGCATTACGGCGTGAGGATGAGACTGAGGTATATTGTTTAGTACCGCTAACTAATTTTTTTTTTTGGAGTAACTTCTATTTTGTAATATATACCTTGCATATGTAAACTTTTTTTAAAAAAACGCTGCATATGTAACTTGTTTATTTATTTGTTATTATAGGGATCACGTCATGATGATTATGAAGAGGAAGACGAGTTTGGCGGAACTTAGTGTGTTATTATTGCATTTATTTTTCTAGTACGTACTTGCGTACTTGGAAAAAATTGGAACATATGATGGTTTTTTATTTTTCTTAGATGATGGTAACTTTTACATATGAATTTTTATTCAAGTTGATTATCTGGATTTGAGTAAAAATATTTGTTCTAAATATATAGGGACAAAATAAATTTTTATGTTTTTGTGAATGATGTACGTTTGGAAAGCAGGGCACCAAACAGGTGAATTAATAAAATCTGAAAATTATTATCAGCGACCGAAGGCAGTAGCAGATAATAGTCGGCACTTTAATAGACATTAGCTACCGCATTTGGTCGCTAAAACTTATCGCAACAATTAGTGATGATATTTGGTAGCTAATATTTGTCACAGATATCGCGATCACATTTGGTAGCTACAAGCGGTCGCAAGATTAGCGACAGAAGTCGGTCGCTATTATAGTCGCTGATTTAGCGACGTAAGGCGGTCGCTAGTCAGGTCGTGGACATGTGGACAGATGGTCAGGCATTTCTGGCTCGGATCTGCGACGAGCGGTCGCAGTTAGCAATCGTTGATAGTGTGGAAGCTAAAATGCGTCGCTGACGTTCAACTGAGCGACTAGTTTTTGTACGACAGGGAATAGCGACTGCATCTGGTCCCTGATGCTTAATAGCTAGCTACCACCGGCGGTCGCTGATTGTAGGTCGCTGATGGCCTTGTTTCTTGTAGTGCTATGGGGCACATCATAGACTCCCTGCAAGACTGTATCACCCTTGAAAGAACATCTTTGAGGCCAGCATAACTTATATATTCTTGGGATCGTATCACATGAATACATCTATACATGATATCTCATAACATTGAAGTAGGAATGCCCATGGCCAGACCCTTAAGAGACGTATAGCTAGTAGATTACTCTGCATGGTCAGGCCTTCAGAGGTCACATGCACTAACCCCGGATCGTATCACATAGCCAGTCCCCCTGGGTTCTCGTGCAAGGTAGTCTCAAGGTCATATTATTATACCTACATGACAGCCTCACACAGCCCAACAGGCTCGTTACGGGCTTTTATACAACAGCCCACCAACGTCATGCGGACTTGGGTCCTGATGGACCGGACCAAACCCTATCCCGTCTGCTTGAACCCTTATAAAAAGGTACATAGGCCTCTTGTTTATGGATGACCGATAGTTAGTAGTAAAAGAGAATAAACTGTTTCTCTCTTATATTATACGAATCAATAAACAAAGATAAGCTACAAAGTCCATTAGTTTCTATCTCGTGTTGTTAGAATATGCCTTGAATCAATATATGCCTTTATGGTAATATGCCTTGAATCAGTGTATGCCTTTATGGTATTTTCTATTTTACGTTATGGTTATCTGTTTTGGGCATATTTCTCTGGGCTTTTCTGTAACCGCCTATAGAGTATTATATAAACTCTCTAGGGGCATAACCAAGACGTATGTTGTAATCTGTATGCTGTAATCTGTATCCTCAAGATCAATAAAACTTTTCTCTTCTGCCTATTATTATAGTCTTTCTTGCTTCCGTTATAACAAACTGGTATTAGAGCCAAATCCAAATCCAGATCTAGATCTAGGTTTTGAATTTTTGGTTTGGGGAGAAAGATGTCTGGGATGTCTGGTGGTATTAACGTAAAGGTCGACAAATTTACTGGGAGAAATAGTTTCAGTCTATGGAAAATCAAGATGCGTGCCTTGTTAAAGCAACAGGGGCTCTGGGCTCCATTAAATACGAAATCGGCTACTTCTGGAAGGGCTGAGATGGCCTGTCTCGAAGAAAAGGCACACTCAACTATTATCTTGTGCCTTGCAGATGATATTATTACTGAAATCGCGGAGGAGGATACAGCGTCTATTTATGTTTGAAGCTTGAAAGTCTCTACATGATAAAGTATTTAACAAATAAGTTGCTTCTGAAGCAGCGTCTGTTTAGTCTGCGAATGTAGAAAGGCATGTCTCTTCGAGATCACTTAGATCAATTAAACACAATTTTATTAGAATTGCGTAATATTGATGTCAAGGTTGAAGATGATGATTCTGCTTTAATTCTGTTAGTTTCTTTACCATTATCATATAAGAATTTTGTACAATCGTTTATTGTTGGTAAAGATACTATTTCTCTAGAGGAGGTTAGATATTCTCTTCATTCTAGAGAGCTGCGCCATAAGGCGGCTGGTACAGGTACAGATAATCAGGCTGTTGGGTTGGTAGCCAACGGGAGTACCGGACATGGAAAGTCAGGGAAGAATAAACCCAAGAAACCGGCTCCTAAGGGTTTGAAATCTAATGATATCTGCAATTACTGTAAAGAGAAGGGACACTGGAAATCCGACAGTCCCAAGAAAAAGAAGAAACAGGATAAAATGGCGGGTATTGCTGCAGGTACTGCTGCTGTAGCCCTGATGCTGTAGCCGGTGAAAATTCTGAAGAAGATATTGCTCTAATTGCTGTCAATCACAAGCATCACTCGGATGTGTGGATTCTTGACTCTGGAGCGTCTTACCACATATGTCCACGCAAGGAGTGGTTCACAACTTATGAGCCAGTAGACGGTGGAAAAATTTCTATGGCTAACAGTTTTATTTGCGAGACGGTTGGAATAGGCTCGGTTAAACTTCGGACACAAGATGGTAATTTCTACACATTGAATGATGTTAGGCATGTCCCACTTACGACGAAGAATCTGATATCTCTGAGTATGTTAGACAACAAGGGTTTCGATTTTAAAGGTAAAGGTGGATATCTACATGTCTGCAAGGGTTCTGATATGGTTCTGAAAGGTGTTAAACGTGGTACTTTGTATCTTCTTCAAGGATCTATGTTATTAGGTTCTATTGATGTTGCATCCTCGGAAATTGAAAAGGAAAACATGACCAGGTTGTGGCACATGAGGCTCAGTTACATGAGTGAAAGGGGGGGTGCAAATTCTGTCCAAAGCTAATCTTCTTTGTGGTCATAAGGTCACGGGTCTTGAGTTTTGTGAACATTGTGTTTTTGGAAAGTTACATCGCAGCAAGTTTCCTAAAGCAACACACAGAACAAAAAACACACTTGATTACATCCATTCTGATTGTTGGGGTCCTTCCCGGGTAGAGTCTTTAGGGGGTCACAGATATTTTGTGTCAATGATTGATGATTTCTTAAGAATGACTTGGTTGTTCATCGTAAAGCATAAAAGTGACGCCTTTAAGATTTTCAAGCATTGGAAAGCACTCGTGGAGAATCAAACAAGGAAGAAGATTAAGAGGCTGCGAACTGATAATGGCCTGGAATTTTGCTCATCTGAGTTTAATGAGTTTTGCAAGAATGAGGGAATTTCTAGGCATCATACAGTCAAGGATACACCATAACAGAATGGTGTAGCAGAATGTATGAATCAGACACTTTTGTAGAGAGCTAGGTTCATGCTCTCTAATGCTGGACTAACTAGAAGATTCTGGGCAAAAGCGGTTAGTACAGCGTGTTATCTGATAAATCGTGGACCTCACACAGAAATTAGTGGTGTTGAGAAACAGGTGGAGCAGGGAGTCACTCAAGATGAGAGTGAACCACAACAGGAAGTTCAACAACCATAGTCGGAATCAGAATCATCAGTTTCATCGTTACCAGTAGTGAATCAGCACAGTTTGACTCTTGATCGATCGAGGAGAGCTAATTACGGGGTGCCTCCAAATAAATATGGTTTTGAAGACATGGTGGCATATGCGCTACAGGTTGCTGAAGAGGTGAATAAGAGAATCAAGGTGAGCAAAGTGGGTACTGCTGATAACCCTGCTGATATGATCACCAAGCCGGTTTCACATAGCAAGTTTCAACATTGTTTAAACTTGTTAAATGTTCGGAGTTGTTGATTGCCCTATTAGGGCAAAATCTGAGGCAGGAGAGTGTTTTCTGGTACATCTGGCATTATTATGGTGCATTTGGTACATCTGTTTTTTGTAAGTGGATTCAAGTCAAGGTCGAGATTTGTCAGAATATGCCTTGAATCAGTATATGCCTTTATGGTAATATACCTTGAATCAGTATATGCCTTTAAGGTATTTTCTGTTTTACGTTATGGTTATCTGTTTTGGGCCAATTTCTCCGGACTTTTCTGTAACCTCCTATAGATTATTATATAAACTCTCTAGGGGCATAACCAAAACGTATGCTGTAATTTGTATCCTCAAGATCAATAAAACGTTTCTCTTCTGCCTATTATTATAGTCTTTCTTGCTTCCATTATAACACGTGTTGTTCGCGTTCTATGTCAAAACAGCTTAATATTTACATATTTCGCTCTGTTATTGTATAACCATTTCACCCCCTAACAGCGATTATGAATATATAAGGCTTTTATTTAAAATTATAAATATTATTTTAGGTTAAGTTTGTTAGACTTAGTATATGATTTATTACAAATGAAATAATATGATTTATTGTAAAAAATAATATCATTCGAAGGTTAAGTTTGTTAGAATTCAATTTATTATAAATGAAATAATATCATTCGAGAAAGTATGATATCTCGAGGGTAAAGAAAATTTCGTCAAAACTATTCCAAATCGAATAGATTTTGAATTTGTAAATCAAGTATATATATCTTGTTAGTACGATTTTGAGTTCAATGTAACGATGAATTTATTTTAGGTTTGAATTCTTATAACTAAAAGTGTCCAGAAGGAAAGAAATTTGGTAAATTTATTAGAAGGTAATTTGGAATCACATATTCGAGTATTTAGGTAATTGTATTGTAAGATATTGGTAAATTATAATTTAGGATTAATGAAAAATTGATGATTAAAGAGTGGGAAAAGAAAATCGAAACATGAAATGTACGAACTATTGTGCGAGGATATGAACACCTTACTTAAGATAGAGAAATGGGCCTTTTTATTACAATTTAAAGTTGCATGGACCAAAAAATTATAACTAAAAAAGATGGTCTTTCATATGATAAAGAAATGTTATTAAATAATGCATTTTTACTTGGAACACAAAGTCATTGGCCCATTGCAGTGTAGCTGGTCATATCCTCGCACAATAGTTCGTACATTTCATGTTTCGATTTTCTTTTCCTACTATTTAATCATCAATTTTTCATTAATCCTAAATTAACGTGCACTGCAATGTTATTACAATTTAAAGTTGCATGGACCAAAAAATTATAACTAAAAAAGATGGTCTTTCATATGATAAAGAAATGTTAATAAATAATGCATTTTTGCTGGGAACACAAAGTCATTGGCCCATTGCAGTGTAGCTGGTAAGAAGAAGATTTGAAAAGCTGGAAGCCCAGGGCTCAACATACACATCAAAAGAAAATTACTTTTTAAATTTATAAATATTTTTTTAAAATTTAAAATTAATAAAAATATAAAAAATTTACATTTTTGTAAAAAGAAAAATAAAAAATATATTTTTATGTGATGTTAATATTCATTTTTTCGAATTGTAATATTTTGAATTATTTCTTTAAAAAAATATGACTAAAGAAGCCAATACTCTTATGATAATAATGGAAATAAGTGTTCGGGGAACGGGAAAAAGAGTTCATGGCCATGTTTTTAAAAATTTGTTCCAATTTATGTGTCTATTTGGGGTCTCATATAAGCCGCTTAAATAGGCCAAAAGCCATTATCAACTTAATTGTCTGCGTTTGGATAGTTTACAATAAGTACTTGTTTCCCCGTTTTTAAGTTGAAATGTAAAAGTTAGGTTGGACGTTCCTTATTTCTTCGTGTCATGACATTAAGCAGTTCCGGTCCATTCACATATTCTTCTATGACATTCAGCATTGTGCTGCAAACGTCTAATTTTTTATTTATTATATTTTAATAATTTTTAATATATTTATAATTTATTTTATTATTGTAATAATTTTTATTTTAAATCTACATGTACGCATTTGTGTATAATATTACTTACGAGAAAGTTAAATAACTTCAAACACTAATAATCTTTTCTTATTAAGTGTGCCAACTTTTTCTTATTAAGTCAATACGTAAACAAAAAAGTTGGCTCCGTAAAAGTTGAAATTAGAGTTCGATTTTGGAAAAATTTGAATAACTTCAAACATTAATAATTTAGAATTCCGTTCACTCATATCGTCATTGAATATGTAGTTATGTTACGCCCTAAAATAGGTGTCGCCTATTTTAGCGGCCTCGCCCTCGGAGGCTAGCCATTTGGGCTTTTCCGGGAAGGTGTGTAAAATTTATGGGCCTGGCTTAAGAAGAAGACCTCGCCCTTTGATAGGCCTCGCCTCTTCATAGGGCTCGCCTTTTGCACTTATTGACAGCCTCGCCCTTTGGGCTTTGGCTGATGAAGATTTTGGGCTTTACCCACTGGGAGAAGAAGACACTATGGAGCTACTCGGTGACATTGAAGACAATGGATCTCGCCCAATTATTAATTAAAACTACTACTGCAGCTCTGGAAGAGGGCTCATCCCATCAACAGCCTCGCTTGTTGATGGGCCTAAGAGCGTCGCCCCTGGATGAATCTGACAGACAGGCCCTGTGATTAGTTACCTTTTCTCAGTAGATGAGGATAATCATTGACTCCAATAATCTCGGGTCAATAACTTTTCCACTACGCTCCGAGAAAATAGCTGGGCTTTTAGTCCATGACAGTTATCTAAGGCGATGGCCTCAGTCCTATGGGCTTTTTAAATAATGAAACGCGGTTTCTTCCTCCCCAAGAACTACGTATGGCTTGATCCCCTATAAATAGTGGTACGTAGGTACATTGTATGGTACGAACCAACCCTTACGAATAAGAGAGAATTCGAAATAAGATCTTAATTGCATAATTCAATAATCCATACGATCCCAACCACCTCAAAACACAAAACCCTAACCCAAAACACCTTAACCTACGCTCTTCACCATCATCAATCACCACCATAATTCCAAAAACCCTCCCCTAATTTGTTATCACCAAATTCCTCCGTTAAGAATTGGCGCTAGAAGGAGGGCATCGACATCTAATGGAGGAAGGATGTCTCCAGCAAACTCAAGAAATCGTGAATGATGTCCATGGAGAGGAGGATGTTACCGGTCCCATATATCAACCCCCGAATCATGAGCCTGAGGGCTCTAACAAGAGGAGGGTGAACTTGAATCCCCAGATCGGAGGAGATCCGCCTATTTTGATGAGCAACACTGAACTTTTTGATCAGATCGCTTATATGGGGAACACGATCAATAGCTTGGAAGCCCGGATGGAGACCGTTGAGAGAGAGAGAGGAGGTTCATGATGGGATCTCAGCAGTATTTGGAGAATCGCAACAACTCAGTAAGTGAGGGTTACCAGTTTGGCTACGACCCACGATGTCGCCCTGATGATCTCTATCAGGAAGACAATAGGAGAATGGAGAGAGGAAGCCATCGCCCTTTGATAAGCCATCGCCCAGGGAAGGAGCCGGTAGGAACCTTTCAAGGAGAATCTCCACGGGTCCTAACATATGACGAACCTTTTGTGGAACACCCAGGTGAAGAAGGCAGATCTCCTCTGCGGCAAACAAATCGGTACATTCAAGGAATTAATGATGTCGAAAGAAGAACCTTTCCCCTCATAGGGGGCGGGCTAGTCTTGATCGTCTCGACCACGTATGTGGAAAAAATCTAAGAGGACGTGGCAGCCCTAGAGGACGTGGGAGCCCAAGAGGACGTGGGAGTCCTAGAGGACGAGGAGGCCCGAGAGGACGAGGAAGTCCAAAAGGACACGGCCAAGGAAGGGACGTCATAATAATCTTACTGTTATGACATATCGAGAGGCTAGGCGAGAGGAATGGAGGCTCCTCAATAATCATCGAGACTTTGAAGTCGAAATTCTAGACCCAACGCCTCCTAGGTTCCAGGATGATCAGACTCAAGGATGCAATACACAGGGGAATAGAGGAGGAACTTTCAGGAGAGGCAACAGTCTTCCGAATATGGGTAAAGGTGGACGAAGAGACGAGCCTCCCGACAATGATACTCACCGATATGAGAGGTTCCCTTCGGAAAATCATCAGCAGCAAGAGCAGGAACAACTAATTCCAGGTTTGGAAGGGATTGATGTGGGTGCGTTACGAAAGCTGATAGCATCGGTTGAAGGGAAGGAGAGTATTCCAGATGTAGTTCCATCCCCTTTCTCAGCGGCTGTACGAGAGGCTCCCCTTCCACCTTCCTTTAGGGGCACCGGAGACCTACGCTTCAACGGAAGCACAGATCCTTCGGAGTATTTAGGACATTTCAATACAGAGATGGAACTTTATCAAGTGGAGGACCTGACGAAGTGTAGACTTCTTTCTTCTACTTTGAGGGAAAATGCCTACCAGTGGTTTCAGAAGTTGGGTCCCGCCTCTATTACTTCTTGGGAACAAATTTGTAAGATGTTTCTAATTCAGTTTCAGTCCTCTATGCATTATTCTCCACCTGTTGCTACTTTGGCTAATATCAAGCAAAAGGAATGAGAGACCCTGCAGGCTTACTTCAGGAGGTTCAATGTTGAAGTTCCTACTGTGAGAGGAGCCACTGACGAAACCATAAAGAATTTCTTGATCGCGGGGTTTCGAGTTGGAACCGATTTTTGGAAGAATCTCCAGAGAGAAGAGCCTCCTACTTTGGCTACACTCTATATGCAAGCAGAGCCTTTCAAACGGGAAGAAGAGGATTTGAAGAGAAGTGATTATTCTGACACATCACGTAAAGGAAGAAAATCAGACAGATCTCCCAGCCTGAAGAAGGATAAAAAGAAAGCAGTTTACGCATTGGATACCAGTCGGCCGATATGATCTTTAAGTCCCCATACAAGAAGGTATTTGGAAGCTAAGTTTGATAGGTACACTTCTCTGATGGCCTCTATCGATCACATCTACGAGGTGACAAAGGATGAAGGCCTGTACCGAAAGCCTAATCCTTTGACAAAAACTCAGATGAGGGACAGGAAGAAATATTGTTCTTACCATGAGTCTCCAGGACATCATACTTAAGAATGTCGGCAGTTGAAAGAAGAAATTGAGTCATTAATACGGAATGGGAAGCTAGAAGAATGGGTC
This sequence comes from Anethum foeniculum, assembly GCA_003724115.2. Classification (NCBI taxonomy): domain Eukaryota; kingdom Viridiplantae; phylum Streptophyta; class Magnoliopsida; order Apiales; family Apiaceae; genus Anethum; species Anethum foeniculum. Next base: position 25,158 of record PHNY01235821.1, read on the forward strand.
ATCCGGGAAGTAAAGAAGCACAAAGAAGACGCCTCCGACAAGGAAGGTAAGGGAGGTGAGGCTCAAGACAAAGGAAAATGCGAGGCTATTTCTTTTGTTCGGGAAGCAAGCATTCATACGATTTTCGGAGGATCTCACATTGGAGGGAAATGAAGGAATGCTATGGATCGTTATGTGGGGAGGCCAAGCAACCACCACTTACGACTGTTAATCACCTGACTGAGAGGCCTCCCAAGATGTTTAAGGGGGAGGACACTCAGATTATCTTTTCGAAGGAGGATGCCAGATAGGTACATCATCCACATAATGATGCGCTTGTGATAAATAAGAAAATTAGATCGGGAAGTGTTCATCGTGTATTTGTGGACAATGGAAGCTCTGTGAATATCCTATATTACGGAGCATATCAAAGGATGGGCCTTCTGGATAAGGAGATGACCACTGGTACAACACATATGTATGGTTTCACAGGTGATTCAGTCAGAGTCAAGGGAGTTGTGAAATTACCTCTCATCTTAGGAGAAGATCCCCTTTCAACCACCCAGGTGTTTGAGTTCCTTGTTATAGATCAGTCTACTTGCTATAATGCTCTTTTAGGAAGGCCTGTGCTCAAGGAGATGCGGGTGATTACTTCGATTCACCATCTAGCTATGAAGTTTCCTATCCCTGCAGGAATCGGATGTGTTAGAGCTTGTCAGTACGACTCAAGGGAGTGCTTTAGTAAGATGATAAAGAAGGCTTCTAGGGAAGAACGGCTTCCAAAAAACGATTCTGACATGATAGATTTCAAGGAGAAATACACAAGGGAGACTCAAAGGTCCTTCCGCCCTATCAGGTCGACTAGAGCGAATGTCAGTATGGTCTATACGGTTGAATTCCCGAAGGATGATATTCTAGAGAAATACGAAGACTCAGTCAAGGGAGGGAATCCATTGCTCCTTTTAGAGGCTCCCCCCTCCAAGGATAACACTCCTTATCCAAGTAAACCTCCCACTCTAGAAGCTCGAAGTCGTTGTCCCCGAGTATTAATGATTGAAGCTCCACCACCGAAGGAATGTTTTAATAATTTCCAGGAAGGGATAATAGAGGAAGTAAGCGATGATGAGGAAGAACAACGGGCATCAAGGGCAAGGAAGAGAAAGTTTATCATGGAAGAAGACATAGCCTCTCTTACGAAATCTCTGGAGCGTCACCTGTTTGAGCACGTAGATGGATCACTGTCCAAAAAGTATAAATCTATTGTCATAATAGAGGTCGGTGAAACTAGCTGTAATGGTAATGTTGAATTTGACCTTGGTCCTAGGCTTCCGGAGCCTGACAAGAAGATGGGTCCAGTAGAAGACACGCTCTCTATATTAGTAGACGAGAACGTCCCCGCAAAGGTCCTACAGACAGGCTCAAGGATGAACTCCACTCCGAGGGCTAGCCTTGTGAATTTCCTTAAAAATAATCTAGATGTCTTCGCCTGGAGCCATGCAGACATGGTGGGAATTGATCCAAATTTTATGTTTCATCACTTAAATATTGATCCATCAAAGAAGGGAGTAAGGCAGAATCGTAGAGCTATCAGTGGAGATCGAGCCGTTGCGCTTAAAGAAGAGGTCGATCGACTGCTTAAAGTTGGCTTGGTGAAAGAGTCGTTCTACCGGATTGGCTAGCAAATCTCGTATTGGAGAAGAAATCTAATGGGAAGTGGAGAGTCTGTGTAGATTTCACAGATTTGAATAAGGCGTGCCCTATGGATAGCTTCCCTCTTCCTCGTATAGATTAATTGGTGGATGCTACTGCTGGACATGCCCTCTTGAGCTTTATGGATGCTTACTCTAGTTATAACCAGATCCCCATGTATGAGCCAAATCAAGAAAATACCTCTTTTATCACAGATAGAGGCCTCTACTGTTACATTGGGATGCCTTTCGGTTTGATTAATGTGAGAGCCACGTATCAGAGGCTGGTTAACTTAATGTTTAAAGAGCAAATTGGCAAGACAATGGAGGTGTACATCGATGATATGCTGGTGAAGTCTAAGGCTACTGAAGATCACATCGTACATTTGGATGAGATGTTTCATATTCTCAGAAAATATCGTATGAAGCCTAACCCCCAAATATGTGTTTTGGGTGTTGAGTCTGGGAAGTTCCTAGGCTTTATGATTAATCATCGGGGAATTGAGGCTAATCCTGCTAAAATACAAGTTCTTCTGGATATGAGATCTCCACGAACAATTAAGGAAGTTCAGAGTCTGACGGGAAGGGTGGCTGCTCTCAACCGATTCGTTTCCAAGTTATCAGATAAATGCAAAGAATTCTTCAAGGCTATTAAAGGTGTAGGAAGACGATTTGAGTGGACTCTTGATTGTGAAGAGGCTTTTTAAAGATTGAAGGAACATTTGTGATCCCCTCCATTGTTGTCTAAGCCCATCGATGGAGAGACACTAATTCTCTATCTAGCAGTCTCTAATTACGCTGTGAGCGGAGTATTGGTAAGAGAAGATGGAGGTTCTCAATTTTCGATCTATTACGTGAGCAAGCGTCTATTGGATGCAGAGACAAGGTATACTAATACGGAAAAGCTGGTCTATGCTTTATTTAGCATCAGTAAAATTACGACCCTACTTTCAAGCACATAAGGTAGAGGTTCGCACCCCGTATCCTTTACGACAGGTTCTTCATAAGCCAAAAGCATCTGGAAGGATATTGAGATGGGCTTTTAAATTAGGACAATTTGACGTGGAGTATAAACCAAGAAGCGCTATAAAGGGGCAAGTTCTCGCTGATTTCCTTTTAGAATTCCCACTTCATCCTGCATAACTATCAGAGCTTTTTTGTGGGATTCACGCTTATCTTCCACGTTTTTCTCGGCTCCATCCACCAGCCCCTTGTAATAATCGCGGGAAATAGTGGTGGTGTTAAGAGAAGATTGTAGTTTGGAGTTCTCGCCCTCAAGTGAGTGTAGAAGGTCGAGACTGTGGAAGAATGTCTCGCTCAATGCTTGTTTAAAGCAGAAGCTGGCCTCTACCTTCCCCTGTTTGCTCCAACTGGAAATGTCCTCGTCTCTGAAATTATCTTTGGCGAGGTCTCCGAAGATCAAAGCTACAGTGGAAGAAGTCTCAGTGGCATTATTTTTGTTCTTCTTTATGGCGTCGCCCTTGGTGGAACTATCAACGATAGTGACTTGATTTCTTTTCTTCAGCCTCGGCTGCTGATTTGTTGGATTCTTTTATTTGCCAGAAGTGGGAGGCGGGGCTGTAGTCACATTCGCGCTAGCAGAAAGAGTTGATTTCTTGGTAAAAGGGTTTTCTCCGAAAGAAAGCTCCATTGCTTTTCTTGAAAATAAAAACCAAGTAAGCCAGTAAGCGAGATATAGTAAAAACAACAAATATAAAAGAAAGAGTGAGATACAATAAGTCAGGGGCGAGGCCTCTACCTTTACCCTTAAGGCATTTCGTTTTCTTTTTCAAAAGCTTTGGTGACATTTTCTTTTTAAATTCTATGTACTCAACAGAGGCGACCTGGGTTATAAAAACCATGGGCGAGTAAGTTGTTGAAACTTATTAACTGATCGAGATCCTTATCCTCCCTTGGGGATTCAGAAATTTCAGTCGCTCTTTGAAGAGCCTCGCCTTAGAGCTCAACTTGAGACGGTTTTTCTGGAAACAAGAATAAACTATGAAGGCGAGGTCGCAGGAAAAGAAAGGAGAAAAAAAAATTATAAGAGATTTGTTCACTTACGTGGGTTAAGGTTAAATTGTGTCCTAATCCGAGGAACGTCGTATTAGTAAAAGAAATCTAACTTCCAGAGCTTCATGTTGCTCGGATTGCCAATTGAGAACCCCTTTTTGTTGTGACAGGGATAGAAGGCAAGGTAATAAAAGCCTAGGTCATTGCCGCTTTGCCTTAGACCAACAAAGTGCGAGATCTCCATCATCATCGGAGAAGGGAATCCTTTGTTGCGATACATCATATAAAGGCCTATGGCCAATCTTTAACTTTTGGGCGAGAGTTGTATGGGGGAGATGTTGTAGTAATTTATTATCTCTAGGAGGAACGGATGCATAGTACAGCCAAATCCTAGTTTAACCAGCTTGTTTGTTAACACCATGCGAGGTGTGGGAATTCTGGTGTCTGGAAAATAATGCATTCTCATTTGAGAGCGAGGTCTCAGCCATCTCCCAGATAGATTGTAAAATTCGATCAGCCACATTATCTTTTCAGAGGAGATCTCAGAGGTGAGACCAACACAGGATATGATACCTTGTCATTTTTTAATCTCGTCCTTTTCACTTTCATTGAAATCTGGGCTAAAGTCTAGGTCGATCTCGCACTCCAAGAGGATCCCTATATGGTTTGTTTGGAGGCGAGGGCATTTCTATGGCATATTTTAAAGGGGAAACAGATAGCACTTCGTCGTCCTGATTATCTACATTTTCAGTTTGTAAAGAGTTCCCATCAAGACTCATAGTGTCCTCGTCTTCAGGGATCGGATCGTTTAGGTAATCTCTCATGCCGGGAATTAGGTTAATGTCTTTTCCTCATCCTCGCCCTAATCGGGATGGACCGGCCTCGTCTTGATTGAAGTAGTGAAGAAGATTATTAGTTTTCTCCAAAGCGTCGCCCATCCCTTCAGCCTGATAAATGTTTTCTAAGTCATCGGCGAGAATTACTGGGTGGGAACTAGTGTCGGACAAAGATATATGTTTTTGAGGGTCATCCCTGGTGGGTATATTTGTCTTGTCATGAGCCCTGAGCCATCTAGGGTTCATGACCTCGTTTAGTTTCATTTGTCTAGGAGAAGGGCGAGTTAACGAATGATGTGAGGAATCGGAGGGCGACGCTGTATAAGCCTCCTCCCGCGGTGAATCTCCTTGATTTGACATCTGAAACAAAAGGGTGAGGATGTCAAAAAGAGGAGAAAGGAAAAGGTCTAAACGTGATTTGTGGGAAAGTCCTCGCCCTTGAACCTAGATATGACTATTCTAAAGGGAACCTCACCTAGATATCTACTAGCCTCGCCTAGAGTCTAAATAATATATATGTAGGAAAATTAAATGAAAAGAAGAAGCAAGTAAAGTTCGTACCTTAAAAGAATAAGTTTTCGCAAGAAAAGACGTCGCCCGAAGTATGAGTCCTCGCCTGTGCACCGAGAAATAAATTTTGTAGAAGTTTGTTATGCGTAGAATAAGGAAAGAAGGAAATGAAAATCGGTTTATATAGACGGGAGGAGGGAGAAGGAAGAGGGGACATGGTTGCCACGTGTCAAGCTCAAATTGGACATTGGGATGAGCATCGAGACGTGATAACTCATTTGCAATGATGGTTTTTTGCCTCGGGAACAAGCGGACAGCTGTCTTGTACAAAGCGTCGCTCGTTGAAAGTAAAAATTTGGTGGAATGCAGAAAATTAGTTTCTTTTACTAGTCATTGTTGCAAGAAACTGGGGGGGTAGTTGTTACGCCCTAAAACAGGTGTCGCCTATTTTAGCTGCGTCGCCTGCGGAGGCTAGCCTTTTGGACTTTTCCGGGAAGGTGTGTAAAATTTATGGGTCTGGCTTAAGAAGAAGACCTCGCCCTTTAATAGGCCTCGCCTCTTCATAGGGCTCGCCTTCTGCACTTATTGACAGCCTCGCCCTTTGGGGTTTGGCTGATGAAGATTTTGGGCTTTACACACTGGGAGAAGAAGACACTATAAAGCTACTCGGAGACATTGAAGACAATGGGTCTCGCCCAATTATTAATTAAAACTACCGCTGTAGCTTTAGAAGAGGGCTCATCCCATCAACAGCCTCGCTTGTTGATGGGCCTGAGAGCGTCGCCCTGGATGAATCTGACAGACCGGCCATATGATTAGTTACCTTTTCTCAGTAGATAAGGATAAGCATTGACTCCAATAATCTCGGGTCAATAACTTATCCACTACGCTCCGAGAAAGTAGGTGGGCTTTTGGTCCATGACGGTTATCTAAGACGGTGGCCTCAGTCCTATGGGCTTTTTAAATAAGGAAATGCGGTTTCTTCCTCCCCAAGAACTACGTATGGCTTGATCCCCTATAAATAGGGGTACGTAGGCACATTGTATGGTACGAAGCAACCCTTGCGAGTAAGAGAGAATTCGACATTCGATCTTAATTGCATAATTCGATAATCCATACAATCCCAGCCACCTCAAAACACAAAACCCTAACCCAAAATACCTGAACCTACACTCTTCACCATCATCAATTACCGCCATAATTTCAGCAACCCTACCCAAATTTGTTATCACCAAATTCCTCCGTTAACAAGTTAACAAGTTAAGAGTAAGAAAAAGATGATTTCTTAATATATATATATATATATATTAGAGATGCACAAAAAGCCTGGGCCCGAAAATCTGGCCCGGCCCGGCCTGGTCAAAGCCTGGTCAAGCCCGGGCTTTGGGCCATCAACGGGCCCTATATTTTCAGCAAAAGCCCGGTCCGGCCCGGCCCGCTTAAAGCCCGGGCTTAGCCAGGTCTTTTGAAAAGCCCGGGCCTTGGCCCGGCCCGGGTAAAAGCCCGATTTGAGCCCGGTAAAACCCGATTTTTATTATATACTTAC
>PHNY01235840.1:3382-14041 GCA_003724115.2 Anethum foeniculum
TAACAAAAAAAAATATCTATCTACCGATGAAAAACAACTTTACTGAAGCAATCAAGCCAGAAATTCTCTACGACCTTCCAGATCTAGATCGTATATATCAAATTGACTATAAAGCATACGAAATCGAAGTAAATCGCGATGAAACCTATACAGTAATGACGAAGAAAGCTTCAAAGATGCTTGTAACAATGGCGTTCATATGATAATAGTGAAAAGAGAAGAATAATCGTCATCTTCTTCATAAAACTTGATCGAATCAGTCATGATAGCTCTGATACCATAATAGATTTATTAAAATGCATAAGTGTATGTAATTGTATCTATAGAATTAAAGTTCTAGAATAGAAAAGAAAAGAAATGTTTTCAATTGTAACAAACTTACTAACTAACAGTACAAGACCAGTATTTATAAAAAGTCATACAAGTCAACTCAAGTTGACCAAACTATAACAGAAATCTAAAATTCAATTTAGCTCCAAACAGATTGTTCCAAGGCTTTATTTACTTGAGATACTAAAGCCAAGGTGATGGCTGCCTTATGCTGTGATTTGAGCCCAACCACAGCCACTGCAGCAGCCACATGAGGCTCAGTACCAGTACTCGTAATAGTCAGCATCATATAAATTGTTTCATGTTCATTGATATTTTCAGTTTTTATTCAGTTTCATGGTATAAAATATGAATAAACCATGTTTGTATATTGCTATACAAACAAAATGAGCATTAGCTTCTATGCAAACTGAGAAAATATTGAGGAGAGGTCATAAGAAAGGGGAACCATATATTTTCACCAGATCATGATTGCTGATTTCTACAAAATTGCCATGGTTTGGCCTTTAAATATGCAGATCAGAAGGATTAGTATGTTTAGCACTTCTATCCATCCCCTATACGTTTTGCATGTATCTATATATTAGCTTTGAGCTACATTTATAATTTAAGTTTCAATTTTGTTCTCCTTGCGCCTACAAGCAAGAATACGAAGATAAACAGCATGCCGACAGTAGTTAATGAAAGGGTTTTCCAGGAGGGGGCATCTAGTGAGAGGGTTTTCCAGGAAGGGCTGTCGAATAGATATCTGTAGCTACTTATCTTTATACCCTGCAATTTAAGGTAACAAAAGTTAGAATGTGTTTTTACAATATGATAACCTATACAAGAAACAAGAACAAATCATAGCCTTGCTGCGGCTGTCAAAAACATTTCTTAAAATTTTCAGTTGGTGTCGACAAGAGTTTTAGGATAGAACTAAACTAGCTGATAAAAATCAAACCGTACAGCCTAGTGTTTCACGTTTTTTCTACATAAAAGAATGAAACAAATTGGTGGCCCCTATTAAAAGTTTCATGCAACTGTCTCGATTTTTGATTTCCTAACTTCTATTTTAAGTAGCTTAAATTTTGAAGACTGCAACTGATTAGTGTGATTTACGTGCCAGTTTATTATTTAAGTTTTTCAGAAGTAGCAAACTTATATGCATGCAGGAAGATCCGCAAGAGAGATGACAAAAATATCTGCATATTATAGAGGGGCAGTAACAGAACAAACCACCTTTTGTACCATATATTTATGTTCATTTGCAAAGATGTACTGAGCATGCTTAAAGAGCTGCACATCAAGACTGTTGAGTGATGCTATCTCCTGAAGAACCGTTTCAGGAACTCGGAGGCGTGCCTGTAAAAAAGAATTTAAATTTTAGGACATGAATCGACAGAGTGAATTATACCTTAACAAGCATATAGCACCAATTCGACATTCCTGTCTGGCTATCTTTATTACTAAGTTCCTATATGATCTCTCTTGGGTGTATTTAAGTTGTCAATGGAAATGAAATATTCCCCTTAATTAAGCTAAAAACTTTCTTTTATGAGCTTCTATATAATAGATAGTGAGCACGGAAGCAATTTAAATTTATAGAATTTATAGAAACATGTCAACCAGCAAAAGTACCAACTAAAAGAATTGAATAGTAGAAAAGTAATGAATTAGACTAGATGCAAATTTTAACAACTGCCTGTTTCAATTCCATCCTAGAAAACCAATCTGCTAGGAGTAAAATCAAAAAAGAAATGTTGAAGTTTTCCTACATTCAGAAAATAAACCAATCAAGCCATGGAGAAAACAAGTTGTGAATCATATTCTGGTCCAAACAACCTCATTTTATAATAACCCTCTTGATTCTGTAATTAGATAAATACAAATAATTCTTCGTAATAACACTGTATGTACAAAGAAAAAATTTCACACTGTAACCCACACATTTGTTAAGAAACATAACCAAGGAAACAACTAACTCAAATTGAAAAACATCATACAGAACAATTTGCTCTTTACTGGTACTGCCCTCCACATCTGTTCTAAATTTGCATGAGAAAACCTAAACTCGTATTAAGAAAATAAAGCGCGCTCAATAAAAACTTCAAACAAATATCATGTGCAGGCAATGACAGCCAGGAAGTATAGAAGACCTATCACCTTCATCCATAAGGGATGGCTCTCAAACCTCCAGCGAACTAGAAGATGGATGCCTTTCTCAAACCACTCCCCAATAAAAATTTCTACTCTCAAATCAAGCATAAACTTACATATTTCAACGCATAAAAACTACTTGAGGTGAAGAAACAATTGTTCTACATTTACACAAGAATTGTGTTCTTACAAACATCAAACTGCACAAGGATTTAGCAAAAAAAGAACACATTATACAAGAGAAACACTCTTTAGAAAAAAAATATTAAAAAAATAGACACTCTAATGGCCGATTTGAGCAATGTGTTGCCAAACTTGAATCAAGGGTTTAATACATATTATATTATTCTATTAATACCCTTATAAATGTCCTATCATTTTATTATCCTACCGACACAAGAATTTAGTGTATGGATTTGAGTTATGGTACACGAAACACAAAAACACAACAAATTTATTGCAGTGTTTGGGTTTTCATTTCAGGTAGACAACACAAAGGTACACAAAATAATACAATATATACACATAATTATGATATATTATCATCTATTTATAAAATCAAAATCATCAATATATTTATAATAAAGGAGAAGACGGAGACGTTTATGTGACGTCTCTCAAATCGCTTTATTCTGTTTTTTTAATTTTCTCAAAATTTAAATTAATAAATAGAGAAAATTTTAATTACCTTATATTCTTCTAAACTTTCCTCTTAACTCAAATTACCTTTTTATTATATTATTCTAAAATTTTTCTACTATATCAATAAACTTTCATACTAACTCAAGTTATCAGTTTACCATCTTATTATTCTTCCAAAGTTTCTCTACTATATTAATAAACTTTTCACTTAACTCAAATTATCATCTTATTATTCTTCTAAAATTTCTCTACCACATTATTATTTTTTCAAACATTATTTTTAAGTCAAAAGTTAATTACCTTATTTTCTCTTAAACTTTTTTCTTAACTCAAATTACCATGTTATAATTTTCCTATCAGATTATTATTCTCTAAAATTTTCTTTTCAAAGTTCTTATCTTAATAATCTCCTAAATTTTAAGTCTTAAAATATAGTTTAAAATGGAAGTAAATAATCTTATATATACATAAGTGTAAATCGTTTGGCTTGAAAAAAAAAAGCAAATTGTTAGCTAAATTTTTTATTAGCGCTTGTATTTCAAACTTTATCTTGCATGTTATGATAGTTCTGTCACTGTTTGTTTTGTTAAGCCTTTAAGTGTATGTTATTATTTGATTGATTTTATAATTTTAGAATGCTTGATTGATTTTATGATTTTCGAATGCAGTCTTTTGTCCAGGAAGAACGGGGGATGTTGTGGATCGGTTAATTTTAGAGGTTCGTTTTATTATTGAGGCTATTTAAATATAAAAGTATTATTTGATATTTAAATTTAAGTAATTTATGTTTGTTACTTTCATTAGCACTTGTGTTTCAAACTTTATTTTGCGTATTCTGATAGTTTTGTCACTATTTATTTTGTTAAGCCTTTAAGTGTATGTTATTGTTTGATTGATTTTATGATTTTAGAATGCTTGATTGATTTTATGATTTTAGAACGTAGCCTTTTGTCAGGGAAGTACAGAGGATGCTAAGGATCTGTTGGTTTTAGAGTTGATTGATTTTATGATTTTCTAACGCAGTTTTTTATCCGGGAAGAATGGAGGATGCTATGGATCAGTTAGTTTTAAAAGTTCGTTTCATTATTGAGGCTATTTAGTTATAAAAGGTATTATTTGATATTTAAATTTAAGTAATTTATGTTTGTTATTTTATATTAAAAATAGTCGAAAAATATATTAAAAAGTTGTTATATCATTATATATTTAATAATTTTTTAAAAATATTACTATATTGCCGCCGCGAACCGCGGCTTATTTTCCTAGTTTAATATTAAAGACAACAGACATTTATATTATAAAGAAAAAATTCTAATATTAGAAGTGTTTTAAAACCTATGAAAGGAATATCGTAAACATTAGAATTGACAGCGAAGCACGGGCCAAGATTAAAATATAAATATTAAAATAATGTATTTGTAGATAATTGAATTTGAAATTAGGATGAAAATATACAATAAATAAATATTTTCTAATTATGTAGTTATAGGGAATCGAACTCGGGGTGAAACCAAAGAAGTGAAATAAAATAAATAAACTATGTATAATTATGTAATTGTAGGGAATGAACCCCGGTCTGGAGTTAAACTAACTAAATTATGTAATGATAACTAAAATTTGGTATTTTGGTACTATTGTGTTCCAATTTCCCATATAATAATAAAAAGTAGATTATTTTACAATATATAATATTATAATATTTGACTTTATAATATAAAACACGATTTAGTGCGATGTCGTGTATGGCTTTGACTTTGACATCTGATAAACGAAACTGGAAACACCGCATATTTGTTGTGTCTAATTTATACCAGAGACCCGTAGTTCCCCCAAGTCATTGCATGATATATATGCAAAATATTCTAGAGTGGCTTCTAATAATTGTGTTTATAGAATCATAGCTCTAATGAAATTTTTCTACAGGATATACACGTGACATGAGTTCTCATACAAAATATGTCTGAGGCAGATCAACACAACCAATTAACACTAGTAGCTTATAGTGCATTCATATTAGTAGCTTATAATGCAATATACAGAAATATTACCTCTTTTCTAAAGTTTAATGAAGGCATTTTATAGAAAGAAGTATTCCGTCGACTTGTTTGGATTTTACGTAATTTAGGAACACACTCCTGAAAAGCTTCATGAAGCCCCTTCACAGTCATCTGTTTCATGAAGGTGCTCATAAAAGTCAGCTTTTAAGGTACCAACGATCATGTATGACCTTATTCCAACAAAAGCTAGGGTGAGGTGGCTCACATTTTTGTTTGTTTTCTCAGTGCCATTAACATGTGGAACCTCGACTTCTTTCAGGTGCGAGCTACTATTCTGTACCATAAATATTAGTATATCAAAAGACAATTAAAAATTAAAATTATTTCCTAATCTAACAGAGAAGGTTATCAATGTTCACCTGATGTAATGAAGTGTGAGTCCTTGAAACTGGGAATGGTGACACATGATGCACAACAAAAAGTTTGTCAGTAAAACAATTTGTGATCCCATCAATTAAGACTTCTAATCGAATAACTTTAAAAACTAAAATAAGCTGATGATGGCCCATCTCAGAGCAGGAATTGCCAATTGATAGTTGTAAATTTAGAATCTTCACTTTTGGAAAAACAATTAAATAATGACATAATCTTATTGTTACTTCCATGATATTATAAAATGAAATCTGTAACTTGTGCTACACAGAGTGCACTTAGACAAGCTGTGGGTTAAACCACATAACAAACCACTAACAATAAATCAAGTACCGGAAACAATAAACAGAAAAAAACAGAACATTTTATTTGGTGTTCCTAAGCAAGTACTAGCATGTTTAAAATCAGGGACAGGTCTAGTGAATGAAGATTGCCAGGCCGATTTTTTGAACTTACTCCATATTTACTAAAACTGTATTGACATTTAAAAAATATAAATTACAAATATTCATGCAATATTAATTAAAAAAAATTGTAGATTGCACAAACACACGCACGGCGTACACATATGCGCGCGCGCGCGCACACACACACATATATATATGTGTGTGTGTGTGTGTGTGTGTGTGTGAAGGTGGGATGACAATTAAATATGAGTAAAGTGCACTACGTATATGTGTACTATGTTTTTCAGACTACTTGGGATATTGAAGTTTTAAAACTCTTAGTTTGTGTATTTGCACTTCAAACATTTTTGCAATTTGTGTATGGCCGTTAAATATGTCTAACTACGTTAACTTTTTTAAGGGAATTTCAGTCTTTTCGAATTTTAGAAGCAATAATTACCTTATTTATATACACAAATTCTTTTCTTTTCATCTTACATTCTATTTGGAAATTTTTTTATCTCCTTTGTTCCTCTACCCCCCGACTATACCTATACATCCCTAGCACATCTGAAATCCAAGCAAAATTCAATGATGGAAGAGGCGCAATACGATTCAGCAACCAACAGATGCAACTACTCCGTCGCCGGAGTCATATCTTGTCTATTATCATAGAATGATGGGTATTATTTACAAGTTCTCTGATGGCCCAATTGTTGAGTACAAGTTGAGTTTTGAAGTGACCCAGTTGTTGAGTTTTGAGTGTTCTGATGGGGTTTTCAAGATTTTTTGTGACGGTAGTTTTGCCGGAGATGAATGGACGAGGGTTAATCAGGTGTGGCATGTGTGGCAGGGCTAAAGTGGGATGCCAGATTGAAGAAATATGAGGAGTTTTTTTTTTGGACAAGAATAAATGACTATAGAAATGCCATCTTGTATGTATATATAGATGTGTTGATGTGTTGAACCACTACTTTTCGAAGCAAAAGTAGGCCAGTGCATTGACCTGTACAAAATGACTTGAATCATGGAAAGATGGTTTAACATAGGGTCATGTATGACTGTATCGGTTGTTTAATCAACCAAGTATAGAGGTTGATTTAGCCTGGAACCTCCCACCTCGCCAGTAAGCTTTTAGTTATCTTCCCTCACGAAGTCAAAACAATCTTAAAACTCTCTACATGCTCTTATGCTCATCTCCTCGTTTGTTATTTGCAATTACCCAGAGATTTAATCAGAAAAGGCCTTAAATGGCACATTTTCAAGCAAAAATGCCCCAAATGGCACAATATGAAATGTTGGCCCCAAATAGCACTTCAAAACGCTACATTGGATAACGTTTAGAAAAACTAATCAAACGCTACATCGTGTAGCGTTCTCCACTTTAATAGTCAAGACAAAACAAAACGCAACTTAATGTTGTGTTTTGCTTTTCAAATATTTATTTTTATTTTAGGGGCCGAAAACACCACTTAATGTTACGTTTTAAACAATCATTTTTAAATTAATATTTTTAAATTTAAGAGTGTACCCTAATTTAACAATTTTTAATTTTTTAGGGTTCAATAATTCCCTTTTGGGTTTTAGAAATATTAAAAAATTGAATAAAAGACACTACCACTTAACAATTTTTAAAATTTTAGGGTTCACCAATCTTCTTTTGGGTTTTAGAAACATTTAAAAAGAAATTAATAAAAGGTACACCGATTTAGGTTTAGGATTTAGGGTTTAGGGGGCCCTAAACCCTAATTAAAGCTATAGGGCCTTTAGGCCCGAAACCCTAAGAACCAAACTCTAATTTTTAACGGTTTTTAATATTTTAGAGTTCACCGATTCTCAATTTGGGTTTTAAAAATATTAAAATATTTATATATATGAATAAAATACGAACAAAACACCCCTTAAAGTAGCATTTTAAAGTGCAAAACGGCACCTCAAGTTAGTTTTGAGAGAGACGTTATATAAACTATAACGCAACATGGTGTTGCGTTTTGTCACAAAAAAATAGGTAAAACTCAACTTCGTGTTGCATTTTGGGATAAAACTCTAAACGCTACGGATGTAGCATTTTAGAGTGCTATTTGGGGCCATATTTTCAAGAAGTGACATTTGGGACATTTCTCTCCTAAATAGTGCCATTGGGGGCCAACACCCAGATTTAATTGAGGTTGATAGTGAATTTGCATAGAATTAAGAAAAGACTGAAATACTCTTAGAATAGTTAATGGAGTTAGACATATTTGACGGTAGTACACAAATTGCAAAAACGATTGATGTGCAAGTACACAAGGTGCGAGTTTTTAAACTTCTGTATCCCAAGTGGTCTGACACACATAGTACACGTACACATAGTGCACTTTACTCATTAAATATTAGTAGAATTTTACTCAAAAATTTAAAAATTAATTCAAATACATATAGAGCCTGATCAGCCTAAGGCAATAATAGCCAGAGGTTAAAAACTTTCCTATTGCAAATACAGGAGTATATTTTTGTAAATCCGAAGAATGCACTCTATATCTACAAATATATCATTTAGAATTTATACTACAAATTGACATAACCTCAGGTGACTCCCTGCAGATGATCTCAGGGCCTTTTTTCAAACATATACATATGGCCATATAGGGGATAAAAAAATATATTTACTTATAAAATATAATAACTTTTTTCAAATATATACATATTTTAACACTAAATACATGACTATTTCGAACTTTGAGGTGCAATCGTCCCCACGCCCCCTCTTTCCCTATCCCTTCTTCCCTATGTAAAATAGGCAGGTCCAACTACTCTTCATCCCTATTTAAAATAGCAAGTCCAACCAGAGTACAAGAATTATTCTCAAGGCAATAAGAAATCTAGATTTTATAGTAATAAAATCATTATATTACATGATATAGCATAATACATTTTGTGACCAATGAAAACATAAATTCGAGAAAACGAAAGTACTTGCAACTTTTTCAATCCCATATAAAAAATTCCAAAAAAAAAAAATCCCCTCTCAAGCCTTTTCTAATACTATCCATATTTCTCATACTTGCCAATATGATAACATCGGGAAGCAAGCATCATTTATCATATAAACCATAATTTATCATCAAATTTATTAGATACACTATCTTTCCGGATCACTAAAGATGTTAGCACCTATTATAATTTTTCTTCAACATAGGTGACAAGGAATTACGACAGACAAGAATGAGAAGCATAAGAAGCATAATCGCCTTCCTTTTTGCCAATCAAGACCGAACATTAACGGAGTCAAAGTCTTATTTGTTGCACCATAAAATAATGAAACTTTAAGATAAAGGGCACTTTCATTCCTCTTTTACCCCTCCTTAGTTACCTAGAGGCACCTAGAAGCCTGCCATTTGAAATCACATTTTACATCTCTTATTTATCTTTCTCATCTTAGTTTTCAAATATCTTTTACACATCTTCTTAATGTTCTTTAACATAAAATTTTTATATTAAAATAAAATTGATAAACACTACTCATTTAATTTAATTATAAATTATCTAGGACCTCGTTATAAAAACCATCCTAATTTAATTTAACTTGCATTTTTCAAACCAAAATTTCAAATATATAAATCTATACTGTTATATTAAAGCCGAAACATTGAAAGTTTTGGTTTCCGGTTTTCGATTTTCGGTTTTTGGTCCTTCACTCTTATTAATAAAAAAAAAGATAATATAAAATAAATAGTAACTAGCCCGATTGCCTTTTCTAATTAAAACACGTTACCTTTTAACTAAAACATATTATCTTATATAAACACACCTAAAAACAACAATTATACTATATTTTTCAATCATTAATATTGTCTTTTTCTAATTAAAAAACGTTATCATTTTTAAATCATATTACCTTTTATAAAATATATTAAAAAAACCCCGTAAATTGTAGGGCTATACACTAGTATATGTTATTTAAGAAAAGTTTATAGTTTTCTTATTCTAACTCGACTAAAAAAACAACCGGTTCACATTACATATCATATAACAATAAATTCATATTTTTTATTATTATTTAAGTCGGCTCAAATGACCACCTACACATATATATCATATTAATTTGACATACCAATCAACTACCAAGATAATTAGTACCTAATTCATTATTAGCTGCACGATCTATACTTGAGTTAGATTCCAACAACTGGGAAATCACTTGTGCACCAACCAAATTTGCAAACAATGAGGCAGATTCATTGTGGCTTTCCGTGAGCCCAACATAGAGCATGTTGTCCAGTCTCTTCTGCAAGGTATGCAAGAAATTGTATAAAAAAGTGAATGAAGCCGAAATAATATACGCCCATGATTAGAACATTACTTCATAATGCTACCTTTGCTACTTCAAGCACATGGTCACCAAGGCTCGGATACTTTATCACACAATGACGCAGTTCATGTGATTCCCTTAAATTAGAGTTATTTGTCAGCCCTGCAACCTATGTATAGCTACAGTTAGCCAGAAATATGGTTACATATTTTAATATATTATTTTTAAAGCAGCGCAGAAATTTATATGCCAGAAGATCCTAGAAAGACATTTTTTGAATAGGTTGGTTGGGATTTTGCTACACCGTTTATATACGTGTGTGAAGATCTATATATATATATAACATCAATATTGAACAAATCATTAAATTTAAATGTACACTAAATCGTTAATTTATGGGTGTGTTCACTTGTCATAAGATGGGGGGGGGGGGGGGGGGGGG
>PHNY01235861.1:489-10764 GCA_003724115.2 Anethum foeniculum
AGTCTGCTTAACGTCAATTAATGACAAAGAATAAACGCGTCTCGCGTCACTGACGTCACACCCTAAAAACTCATGCTCATGTACATAAATAGATATATTAACTTTTCCCGGACAACAATATGAATATACTATCTACAACTACAATTAAAATAACATTAAATCGTGCAATTTAGAGTTTACCCGTGCATTACACGGGTTATAAGGCTAGTTGAATAATAGAGAGAGAAAACAATACATAATCAAATTGGTAATTTGACAATATTAACGGTGGGCCCCATATCCTTAGCATGCTTAGCTTAGCTATGAATCTGCTGGTTTGTTGGACAAATGGACCTGAAACCGAGTATATTTTTAATTCCAACAGAAATATTATTTCAAATTTAGCTTAAAACAAAAAGTTAAAAGGGAGAACAAAAATCAATATAAAAATATTATCAAAACAAAAATTAAAAATTTATAAATATTAAAAAATGGGTAATAAATTAGTAGGAGTATTTATTTAACTTAATATTTAATTTACTTATACATTTAATACAATCACAAATATATCTACATAATTAGACAAAAACAAAAATATTGGTCTCAGAATTCACTTTGAATTTTATTTTTACAACAGAGCATGAGCAAGATAAGGTATGTACATTAAATCTGACCAGAAAAATCAGAATACCAACTGTACAAGTTACAGTCATTAGTAGAGATTTGTAATAATGACAGTAATTAATTACCATAATCAGATCTTGTAATAAAAAGATTGGACGACTAAAGTCAATTACTAAAGTCTATATAAACATGTTATAAACTCATCAACCCTATACAAAATATATTCACCGTAATCCCTCTCCACATAAGTTTAGAGCATCAAGGTTCGAAATTTCTTTTAAAGGTTGATACCGCTAGATCAAGAGGTCATCGGTTCTCAGGTTCGTGTACGATACGAAACTACTTTTTTAATGTATATGCATTATCGTTGATTCTTAAGTTGTAGATTTATATTACTGATTGCATGCAACTTGAAGTGCAGAAAAGATGAATCGAGTTCCGAGAAGAGTAGAATTTATCGAAAATAAGAAGAAGCGCGCTTTAAAATTCATGCAACTGAGGAGCGGACTCGTGAACAAGGTTCATGAATTATCAATACTTTGTGGAATTGATGCTTGCATGATTATCAATGCTCCGAAAGATATTAACATCAAAGACGAGAGGGTTGATCTTGTGTGGTCTTCGTCGTCTGATTCGGGTGGTACGGTTCAAAAATTGATAAAAAAGTATAAAGAAGCAAATGCAGAGGATAGGATGAAAAAATTGTCTGATGTTCCGAGTTTTGTTGATGACAAGAAGAGAAAAGCAGAGGTTATGTTGGAAAGTCTGAAGAAGGAAGATTGTGAAGGTTCTAAGTTATCGAGACGGATTGAGAGTATGAAGGAGTATGAGTTGAGAGATTTGGCTAATGATTTGGAGATTAAGATTGGTAAGTTGAAGAGACGGAGAGATTTGATGAAGGGCAAGAGGATTAAGAGGGAAGTTGATGAATGTTTGTGGAGTAATGGCGATAATGATCTGCAACCAATGTATACGAGGGAGCCAAGCTATAATCCGATGGTTCATTCTCATAGTGATAATATTAATCATCTGGAAATGGTTAGGAATGAGATGAAGATGTCGTTGATCTCACTTGAAGATGAGAACGATAATAGTTATCAGGCTAGAACTGATAATTATGTTCAGCCAATGGAGCTTCCAGTGTTTGATCAGTATGCTCCTTCGGGTTCGGGGTCACAGTTTTTTGGTGGTCAGAATCGATTTGTTAATTACAACTCAGTAGCACAAACAGAGGTCAATGTGTCTTCTGCTTCTTCTTCTTCTTTTCTGATGAATCATGGAATGGTGACTACTGAACTGCCGAGATCTTTAGTTTATGATCAGAATGTGCTTACTGTGTCGGTGTCAGAGTCCATGTCAATGCAACAGAATTATAGTGGTACAAGTTCTCAAATGGAATTCCGTGTTTCAAGGCAATCATACTATGATTCGTCATTGCCACCATTGCCTCCTGTGATGCTTGACTATTCAACAAATGGACATGTTTCTTCTCAGATGCAATATTCTGATCAGCTGGGTACACTCTACAGATTTCAGGCACAAGACACTGATCGGCATACCAGTTAACTAACTAAAGTGCTGGTCTACTTTTGTATATCAGTACTACTGCTGTGTCATGAAAGATTGTTTAATTTTCCTTCCGAATGTTCTACAGTTTTTTACAGATAATCGATAATTTCTTAGTATGTTACTGTAAGAACTAAGAACTAGCGGTATGCATTCATTTTTTGCTTTGAAGTAGGGGCTTGTATTGCACGAGTTTACAAGTCTGCAGAATTAAATTAGTCCAATTCATCTAGTTAGTACTAATCCGTCATAGTCTTCTGATTACGGTCAGGATGTGTTTGATCACAGTATCAGAATTTTTGTAGTCGTTTATGCAGCAGGCTTATGCTTGTAGGAATTCTATTACTGAAACCTATATTTAGCAGTCATTCTGTGATCAACCATTGCCATCATGTTGATGTCCTTTTAACACTTGAAGATGCACAAACGGACGTGCTTTTTCTTAGATACCATACTGTTAACAGGCGAGCGGGGTGGGCACTACACTTTCAAGTGACAAAAGACTGACAAGGATACATATTAGTTACCTGAAAGTGTTGTATAGTAGATTAGTAGTAGTAGAACGTTATGATACAACACAAAAGTGATGGATGAACCATTGTCGTGATCTGGTCTTTTGCTACCTGTGCGCTGCAACAAGGATACGTTTCTCAGTCCCAGTATCCAAGTACTGTAAAACTATTCAGTCATGTTGAGGTCGGATCTAAAATTTACATTTAGAATATTTTGATCCATAAGGCCAAGGTTTGTAAGAGTAATTTTGAAAAAACAAAACCATAGTTATTTATTTTCTAATAACTTCTTTTGCGCCTTTCATCCTTGGTAGAATGAGTCAGAACATGAGCCTTGTTTCCCTCTGTACCAGTTTCATTTCATCCATTCAATTATATCCTCAACACTCTTTGGTTTACCATTCACGTGTCAGTAAATCCTACGATTTTCCGATTATTTATTGGTGCTTAAATAGAATAAAGAAATTCTTCTATATTGTTGGCAATCTCAATCACAGAGGAAGAAAATCATTCAGAGTTTCAAACCCATTTAAATTCTCCTTCATTCTTTTATTGGGAGCTAATATTTTCAGATTCGAAAAATATTTACCCAAGGAAAAGGAGATTTAATATGGCGTTTACAGGAACTCTGGACAAATGCGAAGCTTGTGGCAAGACTGTCTACTTCATGGATTTATTAACTGCTGATGGAATAACATATCACAAGTCCTGCTTCAAATGTAGCCACTGCAAAGGAACTCTTGTGGTATGATTGTTTGTACACACAGACACAGAAGAGCGCGATGTTTTAACAATTTTGTTCTGTTCAGTTTTTATGTTTTTGATGTGCATGAGGTGTTTTGACAGATGAGCAACTACTCTTCCATGGATGGCACCCTTTACTGCAAAACTCATTTCGACCAACTATTCAAGGAATCCGGAAATTTTAGCAAGAACTTCCAACCATGTAAGGCAATTATATGAGGAAATTTCACATATATGGTTTAATGAAATCCTTATGTGGTATTCAGTATTTCAAGTTCATATATTTCGCTGACTATTTTTGTTCTGATCATTTTTAACAGCAAGGTCAAGAGAAAACTCGTTGGTAAGTTCACCGTTTGATTAATTTCTCCCAATTTAATTTGAATTCTCTAAGTTTTGTGTTGGTAATTTTTGTTCTGGTACTGAAATGCAGACAAAGTCTTCAAGCATTGCAGCTCTATTTTCTGGAACTCAAGACAAATGCTCAGTTTGCAACAAAACTGTGTATCCTCTAGAGAAGGTTTGTGGCAATACCATACACATGTCCTACATACATAGCCTTACTTGTTAACATAGTACATTTGTGAAATCCAAAAAACTAAGTCTGGCATGAACTTAGTTCAGTTCAGTTGAGTCGAAAGGTAATTCCTCAGGCCTATCGCTTGGAGGTACCGTGTGACAGAACGTCCCTTAACTAGCACATGAGATCTTTCTAACATGCATGAGTTTCGATATTAATCAAAAGTTAGACCGTTTAGTATAAAATCTACGCGCCCTTAGGATGTGAATGCTTATCGAAGACTAACATATTACGTTTGAAAATTTAGTAAGTTTCAGTACATTGAAAAATCTGAGGCTGAGATTTGCCACATTTGTCAAACAGATGACCATGGAGGAACAAGCAATCCACAAATCATGTTTCAAGTGTGCTCATGGCGGGTGCCCTCTTACGCACTCATCATATGCTTCTTTAGACGGTATTCTCTATTGCAAGAACCATTTTTCTCAACTCTTCATGGAGAAGGGAACTCTCTCTCATGTTCTTGAGTCTGCCAAAACTAAAAGCGGTGTCGTGCAAGTCGAATCCGAGGTAGAGGTAGAGGCAGAGGCAGAGAATAAGGCAGAGGAAGCAGAGCCAGAAGTCGAAACAGAGGAAGCAGAAACGCAGGAAGATGTAGAAACCAAGGAAGATCAACCAGAAGAATAGGAAACACAAGATGAACAACCTTAATCATTTGATGTCAAGAACAAAAACATATTTGTTTTGTTCCTTTGTAACCATATTCAGTTTCTTTTTTGTTACAAATTTTCTCCCTCTAGCTCATTGAGATAATTAGATGAAGTTCTAACTATTTCAAAATTTTGTTTGTAAGTTTTCAAGCTTATGACAACCTCAGAGTTTATGTTCGTTCAAACATTAATATATTTATCTATTTTTTTCATGTGTTATGTCAGTATTTTCAACAACCAAGGCTACATAAATCTAAATATATTTGGTTAACTTTTTAACTTATAAATTAGAGAAAAATTATATGGAGACTAGAATTTCTTTGAAGACATTGGAGACTTGCAATCAAAAACGGTACAAAATTTATTATTATTATGTGTGCTACATTTTATTATTATTATTATTTGTCGACAATAATATATATTTGATAAGCAGAACACAACGCAATATAAACATATGTTCCGCAAACTAATTAAACATGTTTTTTAGAATGAAATGTTTTGCAATGTTACAATTGTAGAATATATAGAATCTTAAAGATTTTCGATAAAATAATGATCCTTATTAATTTTTTTTTTGAAATAAAACTGCATTGCTCAAAGATCAAAAGCAAGAGCCTCCAACAAACACGTGAAATGAGAGGTGAAAATAATTTCGAAAATAACTAAACAAGTGATTCGTGCAATTTCATGAGCAACCTTGTTAGCCATTCTCCGAATAAAATGAATAGAAATATGAGGTGAATCTCTCAAAATCTGTCTTATTTCGATGACCTCCCCTAACTCGAGAAGGTTGTTTTCGTCACCTATTATTGCATTGACAGATAGCAGTGAATCTGACTCAACCATAGCCCTCCTTTCAGACCCATGTCACGACTCACGACACTAAGACCTGTATCACAGCTGAATGACACTAAGTTCTCCCTGCCAAGAACAAACCCAAATGATCCCTCATAGCCATGCCTACGCTGAAACTCGCAGCTCAATGAAAGAACGAGGCATTGACGTTAATTTTCAGGGTATCCACTTCCGGTTTACTCCACTTCCTTGACACTAACTCGTTAGGAACCATGTGCATGGAATGGCTCTTATCTCGCTTTCTTGCTTGAACCCAATCCATATGCATCTTGAAGCTATTGTTAATTGCCTGAGCTGAAGAGACCACCTGGTTACTGTACACCTTCTTATTCTTCCAGAACCAAATTGTCCATAAAATAATACAAATTCAGAGTAACCTCCACAGACATTATTCACAAAATAATATGTTTTATTAAATTTTTATGCAAAATTTTATTTGGAGAATATAATTGGTCTCCAGGTCTCCAAGTCTTCCTAAGCTTAACTCTTACTACCTCCATCCCACCCATTTCTTTACAGTTTTTTTCTAATGTTTGACACGTATTTTAAGGCCACTGTAAAATATACTTCCACAATTTGTTTTAAAAAAATTTCTTTTCTTGTATAAAAATTTAAACATTCTATTTTTATTTAGATGAAATTTTTTTTTTAGAAAAAATTAGAGAATTATAATTTATAAGAGTCTTAAAATGCGTGCTGAGCCCGTCCCCAATGTAAAGAATTGGGTGGGACGGAAGGAGTATAAATTTTAGTGAATGGAGTAAATTCTGGTTTATTTATTTTTCGGTGGCTGGGGATTTGTTCTAGATTCTTTAGATGTAATAAATTTTGATTTTAATTTGACCAAAAATCTCAAAGATATAAATCTAACACTTTATTTTAGTTACTTATATTTAGTGAGATGCTAAAAACAGGTAAACAGAAAAAAAAAAGAAATATAGGATCTTGGCATAGAGGACAATAATTCGAGTCGAAATAAATAAAGTATTAGATAAATAAATTCAAATATTTTTAAAATTGGAAGTTGAGTACCCAGTTGTCTTTATTTTATTAGTAAACATCATTTCATTACAAATTATTTTTAATAAGTTTAATAATGTGTGTTATTTATACAATATATCATAATAAGCACATTAAAATTTGAAATATATTATTATACAAATTATAAATATTCTTAATCAAGTGTAATACAATAGAGTGAAACAGCACAAATTTACAATTTTTAAACACTCTATCATGTTGTTTAATATGCTAGACTGCTCCTGTACGCAAACGCAATCCCCTACATTTTGATTTATTGTTAAAAATAAAAATGTGGAGGGAAGCAAAGCAAAAGGGAACCAGAGATATTCTTCTTAACTGCCATCTCAAATATCACACAAATTTCAAATATCTCTCTGTCACACAGAGAGAAAGAGCGAGATACGAGAGAGAGAAGGAGAGAGAGGGAGAGAGAGAGAGCGAAAGAGGAGAGATAGAGAGAGAGGAGAGAGAGAGAAGAGAGGAGAGAGATAGAGAGAAAGAGAGAGAGAGAGTGAGCGAGAGAGAGAGAAGGAGAGGGAGAGAGGGAGAGGGAGAGAGAGAGAGAGAGAGAGAGAGCGAGAGAGGAGAGAGAGATGTGTAGCTTCTGGAAGCTACGGTCTGCAACTTTGTTAGCGCTAATCATGATTGGTTAGTTCATTTAAACTTATACTAATACTATACTAGTATTAATTAGCTTGAATTTCAGCTAAAATAGCTATAATTTAGTTTTAGTTTTAGCTGGAGGTTTATAATTGAGTAATATTTGTTTTCGTTGTTTTTTAATAACTTTGACTATATTGTTTCAATTCGATATATTTCTGTATTGGCTGAGTTTTGAAATTCCGATGATGTTGTTACAATAAGTAACATTTTAACTGAGTCTTTATATCGAATGATATTGTTTCGATTCACTAGGTAGTATTTTGTGTTGGTGGAGTTTGAGATTTCGGAATTTTTAGTTTTAATTAGCAATGCGTTTGATAAATTAGCTTCTGATGTTGTGTAATTTTTTAGCTAAAATGATTAAGTGATTTTTTTTTTTTATAATTTGAGTTTTAAAATTGGATGAAATCATTTTGATTCACTAGGAGTTCTGTAAAGGTCAGTTGAGACGTATTAAGACGAAGATTTGGTAATAATACTGGAAGAATGGACTGTAAGTGTAGTTTTCAGCAGCCGAGTGTGATTTGTGGCAGTGAAGGTACTAGCTATAGCTTAGTGGAGAGTTTGTATTCGAGGTCGAGTTTTAAATATAAATTTATTGGCAATAAGAGGCTGGTTCTGAGAGGCCGTTCTGAAAAGTTGAAGAAATTGAAGTTCTGTAGTAGAAGGGAAGTTGTTAGTTATCTAGGTTGTCATGAGTTACCAAGGAGTTTGGGATCTAGTTTTGGTTATGGTATCAAGACATCAAAGGGAGTGGTTAAAACCCGCTGTCAGGGAGAGGATTCAGTTGCGTTTATTGATGGAAATGGTAATGGTCGAAGGGTAGATTATGGTGAGAGTGCTAATGGGGGGAGTCCAACAGACGAGGTTGATGACAGTTCAGGTGATGACGTAGTAGAGGAAGTTGAAAAGGGTGAAGGAACAGAAATCCCAAGTTTAGAGGGTTTGAGAGGATTGTTACAGAAGGCTCGTAAAGAACTGGAGATTGCACAGCTAAACAGTACAATGTTTGAGGAAAAAGCAGAGAGGATATCTGAAGCTGCAATAGCATTGAAAGATGAAGCAGACAATGCTTGGAAGGATGTTAAATCTACACTGGCTGCTATCCAAGAGATTGTAAATAAAGAGGGCAGCGCGAAAGAAGTTGTTCAGACTGCAACAATGTCCCTTTCTTTAGCAGTAGCGAGACTCCAGGTGGCAGAGGAATCCTTAGAAATTTCTAAAAGAAAGACTTCTTATAAGGATAAATCTACTAAAGGTGCGGAATATAATATTGTAGGAGATAAATCAAATAAATTATCTGAAGAGGAACAAACATTCTTGTCTGCCCAGGAAGATATCAGAGAGTGTCGGGCTACCTTAGCAAATTGTGAGATGGAGCTAAGTCAGTTGCAGAGCAAAAAACAAGAGCTTCAAAGGGAAGTAGGCAGGCTAGTTTTGGTTGCAGAAAAAGCTGAAAGGGATGCTTCAAAAGCAGAGGAAGACGTATCTAATATAATGCTTCTGGCTGAGAAAGCTGTTGCTTTTGAACTAGAGGCTGCAAAACAGGTGAATGATGCAGAGATTGTTCTACAGAGAGCTGAGAAAACCCTCTCCGCTTCCCCTGTCACTTTTTCAAAAAGTACTGTACTGCAAAATGAATCATCTCAAGTGAGTGAGGGTGCACTTGTTGAAGAAGATAAGAAGAGTCGTGAAAGTTCAGGTGATAACAATGTTGATAGAGACAAAAAAGTATCGCAGGATACTTCTTCAACTGGGGATGTCTCGTCAGATAGCCAGTTAGATGTCCAGGGACAAAGACTTGAGGAAACCAGAGAGTCCGAAGATGGTGCCTTTGAGAATGGAAAATTAAGTACATCACAAAAGGAGATCGAAGAAGAAGCAGAGAAGTCAAATAATGTGGTTCAAGATAAGAAATCAGAGTCACATAAGGATTCGAACCGAGACAGCTCGCCCAAAGCATTATTGAATAAGTCTTCACGTTTCTTCGCTGCATCATTCTTCTCTTTTGCTGGTGATGGGACTGAATTCACTCCAGCTTCAGTTTTTTACGGGCTTATTAAGTCTGGAAGAAAGCAATTGCCAAAGCTGGTAGTTGGGTTGTTGCTTGCTGGATCAGGGTATGCATCATGATCAATTATTGACTGTGGCTATTGTTTCTTCTGTCTATAGAATCTTTCCTTACTTGCCTATATAAATGTAACAAATACTTGTATTTTGCAATTTTATTTACAAGGTTTGGCATCCTTTGACCAAAGTGCTGATATATGTCACAGGGTTGCTTTTTATGCTACCAGCACTGAGAAGGTTAATCAGATTTTCCAACAGCCGGATATCATTACTGCTAGTATCGATGAAGTTTCATCAAATTCAAAGCCTGTAATTCAACAGCTAAGAAAATTACCAAAGAAACTAAAAATATTATTGGATAAGCTTCCTCATGAAGAGGTATGCATCAAGAGTACATTCAGCTACTATCCATGCTAAAGAAATATTAAATTTTTCTGATCAGATATTTTTATGTCCCATATGTACTCAGATAAATGAGGAAGAAGCTTCTCTATTTGACATGTTGTGGTTACTTCTTGCAAGTGTTATATTTGTCCCTCTATTCCAGAAAATTCCGGGAGGTATTGAATCTTCTTCATTGCACTAGCTGCCAGTTAATCTGGCCCTTTCTTTGGCTTGTACGTCTTAAGTGCTGATAAATTCCTTCATGCTACATGTGTTATGTTTGCGAATGCAATATGATTGATCATAATAGTGTGTGCAGATTCTTTTTATTTGCCAAAATAAATATTGCCTTTGTTTTACTTCCTAGGATGTTAATCATGATGCTTAACCCTGTACTTACCTGACAAAGATGTGTGAAAATGCTTATATTTTCCAATGAATTGTTATACAAATAAGCTCCTGTATTTATAGGTACAGCAGAGCTTAATCAGAGCCAAAAATCAACTAGCAGATCCCACTACATCTGCCTGGAAATCAGCCTACATAATCCCCAATTATCAGCCTATCATATCCCTTAATATCAGCCTAAATCAAGCCTAATACAACTGGTACAAATCACAGATTT
>PHNY01235883.1:4952-17562 GCA_003724115.2 Anethum foeniculum
CGGGACAGAGGGAATAGTAGTTTTGGAATTTTTAGTACCAGTGACAACATTTATACTGAATTTCTTCAGAGAATTCTTGACTTTAGGTTTAGGCTGTCCATAGAATCTATGTCAATCAGGATAACCGTATAGAGCAAAACACCTTTCCTCAACATGACCAATCATTTCACAAAAATCACAAACAAGATTTGGATCTGGTACCTTCCTGACAGGTTTTGGCTTACCCACCAGAATTTGCAGTATTTGTTGAATCAAATCTCACATTCATAACAACGTTTTTAGGAAGAACACTTGAGGCATTTGAAAGCTCTCCCTGATTTTCTTCTTGAAGCAACATAAAGTAAGCCTGACTAATATCAAGTAACGTACTCATTAATAAGATTTGGCCTCTAACATTCATGAACTGATCATTGGGTCTGACTCAACTTGGTCAATTTTTCATATGCATCATGTTTTTGTGTATTACCACAAATACAATTGGAATTAGCGCCATTCATGAACTGATCATTGAGTCACATAAGAAATTGACTCAACTTAGTCAATTTTTCGTATCAGTTAAGTTTTTGAGTATTACCACAAGCACAATTGATAGCACAGATGCATCTAGAAATTGGAGAGAGATTATCTAGTTCATCAATCATGCTTCTAAACATTGTAAAATATGCAGTGATAGACTTAGTACCTTGTGAAGATCGTCCCAGATCTGCTTTGCAATTGTGAGATAGACCACACTTTTACAAATTTCTGATGAATTTAAGTTCAATATGTTAAACAATCAGTCGCTAAACCTCAAATTGTTAGAAAAAGACCCTTCCCAGGTTCTTATATTATTATCCTAACACTCCCCCTCATTACAAACCATTTATGGGTCAAAGAGTGGATCACGAGCGCACATCTTTGGGACATTAATTTATCTTTCGTGTCCATGACAAACTATGAGAATATTGGGGGTGGCAATTAAGGAGTCGAACATGAGTCCTCCCGCCTGCCTGAGCTCTGATAGCATGTCAAGAAACCAGTTACTCTAAAATCTCAAGGTGTTAGAGAAATGCACTTTTCAGGATTTTATATTAGTATTTTAACACAATAGCTATGAAATTACAAGATCATTGCTCTTCATCCACTGACTATGTTGAGGTGACGTAGTTGCTGGTCTTGCTTGTGTACCGTCAATAAATCCTAGTTTCAATTTTGCAGATAATTTGATTTTGACTGAACGACTCCAATGATGATAATTCAGATTATTTAGAGTTTATGTAACAAGAGATAATCCTAGATGATCGGTAGAGCTCAAATAGTATGGATGATTTATATCAATCACGATGTTGTCATTCGTCATTGCAGATGTATTTGATGCTTAATTTTTGTATATTTGATTGTAGTGTGTATGCCTAATTCATGAATTAAGAGCAACCTGATTTTCATACCATGTCACTTCTGTAACTGTAACTCCATTGATGGATATAAAGTTACAGAGATGTAAGTAAAGAACACATAAGAGAGACGAAGAAATGTAAATGAATTTGTTATTCAAGTTGATTAACTTGATACAAACTTTTAGACTATACATGTACTTAATCTTGTTAGCTCAAATTCTAGATCTATTTACAAGTTGTACATAGAATCTCTAACTAACTAATCTACTGAGCTCTCATAACAGACTTTCCCTCCTTCCTTCTTGTTGATGTCATCATGTGTGTCAGCATGAGGTTTAGTATCTGTAACAGTTTCCCATTCATTTCAAACCACTCAAATTTAGCAATCAGCTTCTTAAACCAAATTTCAGTAAATAGGGGCAAGATTAGAGCGTCCAAGTATAAAAACATTAGGAGTAGAAATATCAATTTTCAAAGTAGAGTCGTCGAACAAAACGGTATGTTCGCAGTATATCAATCAAGAAATTACAAATTATCTTGAATGTATTGCCGTATTGGTATGTGCACAAGTAACATCATATACATTAGTCCATTCGTGCAATGCATGTTTTGCTTTAGTTGCTTACCGTGTAACATTGATATAGATGGAGGTAATTATATCACTTAGGCTCTGTTCTCTTGGGCTGAATGGAATGGTTGATTCCGGATAGAATGATAAATGGGCTTGTTCGGTTAATCAAAAAGAATGGAATGATCATTCTTGTCTCATTCCTTCCATTAGATTACTATTAACTTTCATTCCTTCCCTCTCCGCCTCATCCGCCTTCGAGCCCAGCTGCTGTACTTCCATTATTTTTTTCTTTTCCTCTTTCGCTTTTCACCAACCAGTGTAATCTCTCATTTCAAGTTAATCATTATTTATCTCATCCATTTTTTTAATAATACACATATGACACAGACAAACTTCTGATTTACTCTCGTCTTCTTATAATGTGATATTGTATTTAAGCAAGAAAGTAAAAATGACCATTCCATTCCATTTCAAAAATTTGGAAAACCAAACACATGAATGGAATAATCATTCTATTCCTCTATTATTCCATTCCATTCCAATTCTCATTCCATTCATGTGAAGTGAACACAATCTTAGAAGAAAGTTGATAAAGCTGAGGTACTTCAGTAATGACATAGCAGGAGGAGGTTGTCTGATAAATGCTACCAACTGATTACATGAACAGTAGATTAGCATCACGTCTATACATCACATAGTGACGACTAAGCGCACAAACTTACTATTTATATGAACACTTCGTCTATTGTCTCCAACCAGCTAGCTATAGTAGGTTAGCCACTTAAACAGATATTCTAATTCAGAGAGAGGTATGGTAAATCCGATAGTTTTCTTCGATATGGCATACGGGGGTGCACCAATGGGTTGCATGGTGATGGAACTTTATGCCCTGTTACAGCTGAGAATTTTCATGCACTTTGCACAGGGGAGAAGGGGACTGGATTCTTTGGTAAGCCTTTGCATTACGAGGGTTCCATTATCAATTACGTAAATCAAGGACGCGGCTTTATGGTGGGAGGCAATACCATCTCTAACGAAAACGGCTTAGGGGAATCGATCTATGCACAACTTCAAGCATGAGAAATCCTCGAAAAAGCATGACAGACCGGGAACATTGACAATGGATTCTGGAGTGAGGGGAGCAAAGGGGCTCGGATCGCAGTTTGTCATTTGCACAAAGAAGTATGAGCAAATGGACAAGTATACTAGCAATTGTGTGTTTGGCCAAGTTGTTTACGGTTTAGATTGGTGTCTGCTATTAACGATGCTGATTTTTCAACTAAAACAGTCAGCATAGCAGATTGTGGGCAGATCATCAATACTAGGGTCTTATTCGATATTTCTATTGATGGTACGAAAGCCAATCGAATAATAATGGAACTTTTCAATGACACGAATCCCAAGACGGCTAAAAACTTCCGTGCACTCTGCACTGGCGAGAAGGGACTTGGTAAAGTTTCAGGCAAACCATTACACTACAATGGATCAAGGACTATCACTGATGGGGATGACACCGGTTTAGGCGAGTCTATTTACAACAAGTTTGAGGCCGATAATTTCCTGAGAAAGCATACAGGACCGGAGATTTTGTCGATGCTATGTAGTGTATTGACGATAGTATTGGATCAATGCTAGTGGACAGATATATCAGCACCATTTTCCGGAGACTCCAGCAACCAATGATATCTATGTCGAGCCCTATTAGTACCTGGTTTGTGTTTCATGTCTTGGCAGGAGCACTATGTTTCTAAGTTTTAGCAGGTATCTTGTTTCATGTATTATAATCCACGTTGTTGTCTTATTTATTTTGTTTTTGAGTTTATCCTGTCAACTATGTTAATAATTACTATTATGCAATTAATTTTTATGAAACCAGTATCAAAAATAAATTTAATTAAAGTAAAGATCATAAATTTGATACTCATTAGCAACCTATAAAAAATTAATATTTACAAGTACAACAAATGTGCTAGTTCCATTAAGTGGGCTAATAAAAATTCGTAAAAAATTAATTAATTTTCTCTTGTATTAGTTGTAAATCCATCGGATATCATCCAAGCTCCGTTTCTTTTTTCTTTTTAACTCTTAAATTAAATTATTTGCTCCAACAAAACAAAGCTTCGGGATTTGACCCAAAAAAAAGGTTGATAGTTTTCTCAAGTAGATTGAAATAATATAATATAGAAATCATTCCTAAATTATTCTTAAAAACTAAAGTACAACGCAAGTGCACAACTCTAATTATTCTAAATTCTAGAGAAACACACCAGGCACATTCGGAAACACAAGACCATGAACTAACAGTATCAAAATTATCTCCGCTCAAACCATAATGTATAGAGTAGGATAGAGGCATTACTTTGCTCAAAATAATGTAAAACCAAACTCTGCACTCGGTGTTTACTTGTAGAAGAACAAAATTTATAAGAAAATAGCAATTAAACAATGGAAAATATGTTAATAAAAGATATATATAACTTAAAACAACTACGAATCTACTCCATGTCTATCAAAAATGTTCATATAGCACCTCCATATGTCAAAACAGTAGTAGCACCAAGGGATGAGGAACATTGTTGATTCCGCATTTAAGCCCCCCCTTTCTTTTCCTATGCACTGAAGTTCAGGCACAATTTTCTGAATTACTGGTTTCAGCTTCTTCAGTATGCCCATTCTCACCATGATCAATGTTCTCAGCACTACAACAATAAATACATTATGAAACACAATCAAAATGGAGAAGTCTTTCGAGATTCCAAAATCATAGTACAAAAGCATAACAAGGTTTCAAACAGATCATGATACTAATGCTTTTAGATATTAACTTGTTGATTTTGATTCATCCTCTGAGCAGCAAATGCAATACAAGCATCAGATAAAATATCACAGTAAACTTGTAGTAACAAAATATAGAAGGGCATGAAATTCAATACACAACCCAACCTTAAATATTTAAGTGTCTGCGCAGAATATATTTATATATATACAGATTCTCCCATCACTCCTAGTGCAAAAATTTACATGGTCCCAACCCTTTCAAACCTACTAGTCTTTTCGGCTGTGATTGGATGCTCTGATCCAATGGCTTCATGCCCAGCTTATTGACCAGAATCAGAATTAAGTAATTAATCATCACCAATAAAAAAAATTGCGGATAACAGCTTAGCAGCGAAAAGGGCAAAAAAAGATGCAACACATCAAGTAAATAGTGTGACCAGGGAAAACCTTGGGGTTTTAAAGGTCACAAGTCACATATATGATGTTTTTCCTCAACTGATTCTGATAAGTATGTACATGTAAATCACATCTCAAAACATAAAACTGAGTATGAAGACGGTGGTGATATGAGTTTTAATAATAAAGAGCTATCAGAAAGGAGATTTTGGTATACGAAAAGCTGAAGGATGATGCAGCTTCAGTGAAAATGAGGGCCTTAACTTACATAATGAGGGATACAAGCAAACAGATCTTTTGATTTTCCCAGGTCATGGGTTTTTACTAATTGTAATTTGTACATGTTCTACAATGAGCCGTGCACTCTTGCCACATAGGATGACCGATATAACTTTATCAGTGGATCCTTTAACAAATGGCATCCACAATACACAGTTGATAGTGATGAAATAAAGCACGCTGCATGCGATAATACTAATTACCATACAAGGATAAAACACGGGTAAGTGAGGAACAAGGAGACAAACAACCAAAATCAACATTTAAAGTTGGTTAATTTGGGTCCTAGCCAACCCACTTTTCCGCACCAATCCTTATTTACTACTACATATTTTAATTAGTCTTGGATTAAACCTCTGCTCTCCTATTTTGGCTGTGCCTATAAGTCTTTAACAGATTGGTCATTTTGTCAATAAAAAAAATGACTTGAAAACGTACTTTAAAGTTCAATTCTAAAAAGTTGGATGTGAGGTCCTCTTTAAGGAAAATCAATATTACAGGCTCATGTTTGGCTCAGAGTAAACAAAAAAAAGTACCTACTTTAGCACTCTGCATCAATTCAATTATAACCGAGTATTGTAATTTACAAGAGTGACATTCATATATTAAACATAGGTAAATCGATATACGTCAAAAAATGCGATTCACCAACCTCTGTGGACGAACATCCACATCAACAGGCTTCCTCCAGCTCCTCTCAGACCTATCACCATTCCCGCCACTCAGCCCATTGCCGCTACCAAAACTTCTCTTCCCAAAACTAGGTCCATCACTCAACCCCGCCGCTTCTTTCTCCTTCAACTTCAAAGACTCCAACTTCTCATCAACCTCCTTCCAATCCTGACCCTTTTCCTTCAAAACCTCCTCCCTAGGCCTAGCATTACCAAACGGATTCGACCCCTTCGGCTTCACAACACCCCCATTCTGCACCTCCTCACCAATCGGTACCTTCCTTGGCTGCAAATTAAGCTTAGGCCTAACACCCCCAACATCCTCCCTCTTCTTCCCCCAACTCTCATCCCTCTCAAACCCTCCCCCTCTCCTCTCCCTCAAACTATCGAACGCCCCAAACTTCCTCCCCTCCTCTTCCTTCCTCTTCCCCCAATTATCCGAATCCGCCCCTCCACTGGACTCAAACCCAACTTTCTGCCTCTCATACTTCCTCTCCGACGGCACATAACTCTTATTCGCCCCCCAATTATCCGACTCATCCGCCTTACTCTGCGAATTCTCAAAAAACCCTCCCCTCTCTCTCCTCTCACCCCTCTCAAACCCACCACCACCAATCCCCTTCTTAGCACCCCAATTATCCGTCTCATCGGCTCTCGAAGGCGTAAACTCCTTACTCTCCCTCTCTCGAAAGCCGCCTCGTCTCGGCTCATCCCTAACACCCTTATCACTCCTCTCAACACCCCAAGATCTAAACCCTTTATTCCTCTCCAACTCCTCAGCACTCCTCTCTCGAGGGCCTTTTGGTAAATTCATCACATCCACATCTTTACTCTCACGAAACTTAGCCGTCGCATCGTACGTCGAAAACTCCGCCAAATTCATCGTCTGGGGCTTCTTCTTCTTCGCCTTCGTCGTCGCCACCGCCGCCAACGACGGGAAATCAGAAAGCGGCGCCGCCGCCACATCATCGGACTTGTGTTGTTGGATGAGTTCTTGTTCGTGTTCCTCGGCATCTAAAGCCCAGGATTTGGGCTTGTTTCCCCAAGGACTAGTGACTGTTGCAGCCATGATTGAAGTTTGTCTCTCTAGAAATCTGATGGTTTGTCTCTCTAGAATTAGGGGTTTGAAGAAGATGATGATGATAGATATAAAAGTGAAGATAGGTTTTGGGGTGTGCTAGCGTTTATTAGAAGCACAGATTGGGTTGTGGCTTTCATCCGACGGCTAGGATTCACTTTTGTTTTCGACTTTCTTACTCCGGTTATGATTCGGATCCGATACCCGATACATTAATAAATAATAATTAATAAAACTATATTCTATTTTAATTTGGTTTTGATGAACATCTTCTTTGTTGTTCTTCTTCAAATTCTATTTTAATTATTAAAACAATATTCTCACCGTCTACTTTAATAATTATTATTATTATTATTATTATTTATTATTATAACAACAACGGAGTTTATAATTTTATTTATTTTTGGATTTGTTTGACAAAGATGGGGATAATTTAATATATAAGTGAGAGACAAGTATACGCAACTATTTTTGATTTTTGAAGAACATCTACTTTCTTCTTCTTCTTCGAATTCTATTTTGATTATTAAAACAATACTCGCTTGGTCTCTAATTACAAGTCCAATTCCAATTTTTATTGGTCAAATTGATCAGAATTTAACTGAGATTTTTATATATTATACAATTATTATAAAGTATATATATGATATATTTTAATATGTAATTTTTAGTTTTCTAAAATAATTTGAAGATAATTCGTAATATTTGGTCAAAAATTGATCAATTTAATTCATGAAAGTCAAAAATGGACATGTAATTCGAGATTGGGGAAGTGTTACTTTACTATTTCATAGTATTAATGCTTTTTTAAGGGGTTAAATGGCGTTTTGGTCACTTTACTAACCGGAAACTTACAATTGGGTCATTCAACTTAAAAACATTTCAATCATATTATTGTACTCTTAAAATTTTGCATTTAGGTCACTGGCCGTTACATTCCGTTAAAAATTGACGGAAATCTAACTAAATTTGGTGAATTGACTTGAATAGATCTACCATGACATGTACAGTCAGCTTAAGTTGCATTTTGGTCACTCAACTGACTACAAACTTCCAATTGGGTCATCAAACTCAAACTTAAGAAACTTTCATTCAGGTCGCTGACCATTACACCTGTTAAAAACTGAAAGGAAAAAAAAGAAAAAAACCGGACAAAAAACTCTCCTACAACACCACTTTTCTCTATTAAAAAATTTCAAAACTTATAAATAAATCCAACAGATGTACGCATATAACATCAATAATTTCACCCGCAAAAACTTAATTCTTATTAATTTCTTTTTATTTTATATATTTTTAAACAATTTTGAAAAAATCATCAAATTTTTGATGAGTTTTTACATAATAACCTAAAAATATATAAAATGACAATAAAATAATACAGATTAAGTTTTTGTGAGTGAAGCCATTGATGATAATGCGTGTATATTTTGTAGAGGTGTCGTAGTAGAGCCCTTGACGTTGTTGTACGAGAGCTTTTCGTCCGGTTTCTGTTCAGTTTTAGACGGATGGAACGGTTAGTGACTTGAATGAAATTTTTTTCAGTTTAATGACCAAATTGCAAGTTTGGAGCCAGTTAAATGACCAAATCGCCACTTCAGTTAACTGTACATGCCACGATGTATTTATTCAAGTCAAGTAACCAAATTTAGTTAGCTTTACGTCAAAATTTTAACGGAATATAACGGCTGGTGACTTGAATAAAAATATTTAAGATCAAAATGATGTGATTGAAAGTTTTTTGAGTTGAATGAACCAATTGCAAGTTTCGGGTCAGTTAACTGACCAAAATGCCATCTAACCCATTTTGTAAGTTGGTATGTATATTTATTAACCTGGTATTATTTAAAAATTTAATAAATGAAAATTTGTATATTGAATTTCCGTCGTACAAGATAAACTTATTTGCCTACCAATAAAATTCAAACCCAAAACTCGGAATGTTGTTTATGCGAATTTTAAATTGTTTTAAAAATAAAAAGTCCATGTCAAAATTGATATGCTATATGTTTGAATAACTCCGGGATAGAGAATTTTGAACTTGGAATTTTTGATGCCTAGAGATTACTATCCTATTAAATGGCTGCACAGCTTAAACTTACGATGTGCATAAGAAATCTAAACTACCAACTCCACAGGTTAACATTACAATGTCCATAACAAAATGTAGCATACAAAACACAAGACCTCACGTAAACTGGGATGAACAGAGCACAATCAATGTGACCAAAAACCCCGGGCCAAAGTTTTAGGACCTGTTTGGCAAACAGGCCACTTATCAACTTATCGACTTATTTCAAATTTTTTTTTCATATTTACATGTTAATTTTTAGAATTAAATATTTAAGTAGAATTTAGTATCTCTTATATGCAAAAACTTGTCAGAAATAAGTAACTTATTTCAGAAAAAAGTACAATTTGATGTACTTTTTTCAGAAATAAGTAACTTATTTCTGACAAATAAGATTTCCAAACAGGCACTTAGTACTTGTAGTATATCCAACTTAAATAAGTCGTCACAAAAAGGAAATAAGACCAAAAGAGACCAAAAGAAGAAGAAATAAATCAATTACCAGTTTCGTCCCCTTTTAAATATTTGTAAAAAAATAAACTTTGTACCATATCAATCTTATATTTCAAAACAAATTTTAGGATAGTCTAAAATTATTCCTATATCTAATATTTTCAAGTTTTGACTTGTTTAAAACTTAACTCTATTCTCGTTTGTTGATATATTATTTGAGGGTGTATGTTGGAAAAATGTTATTCGAACGAACTTTATTCTTAATCTGTAATCTTTTACGGAGCATGTAAAATGGGAGAGACAGAGTAATAACTAAAAATCACTGATTCACCAAAACGAAATTAATTAAAGGCCAACTTGACAGCACTTTGTTAATACAAACAGCCAACAGGACTGAAGTTGCATGTTAATATTACATAAGATGTTGGGGCATTTACATGTAACCCTGTGATGACAAGGTTGTACAATGTTAGATTAACCTCCGTCGGGGAAGAACATTCAGTGTAGCAAGTTAGGGTATACAAATGATATAATTTGTTTTAAAGACTTTACAGAATCCTTCAAAAATTCTTGTCCCTCAGTAACTGCAAAAAGCATAAATCACGGAAAAAAATTATTTATTTAATGCACATGGTAATCAAAAAGAGGACCTTTCTACGCATATGTCAAAAAAATTTTAGATGTGTCTACAACCGGGAGGAGCAAGGAAATAGAGATACCTTTGAGGAACAATCTGATTTCTTTGGAGAAATCTTCTACGCGTCTTAAAACAGGTCTTATTCCACATACTTGTGATACACAGAATTCCAAGTACAAGGCCATTTCTGTAATTTGTAGCAGAAGAATGCAGATACTTTGTAGTTCAGAAGGAACTTGCTGCGTTTTCCTGGATTCACATAACTCCTGGACAATAGCAATCCCTTGATCCTGCATTCAAGACTAGGTGAACTGACATTCCACAGTGTGCACTTCTTTAAATGCAATTAATATTAACTAAAACACTCTCTGCACTGTACTGTACATTTCTATCTTTATATATCGCATTCCAAAGATAATTTTACACAAAAAATTAAGACTAGAGTATTATCCCGATCACCCGATGCAAGAATAGAAATTTCTGACACCCCCTTGTTCTGAATATAAAATATGCAGCAGTCCTAAACATACAAATGAAAGAAGGCATAGGTCTAACCTGCAAACCATGTAGAATATCAGGCACTGGAAGCTCAGGGAAATGAGCAACATCAACAAATCCAACTTCCCCAGCCCTTTTTGCAGCACATTCAGCTTCTATACAAAAGAATCTCAAAAGAAGAAATGCAATTCTATAGATCTGTACAGCTGCAGAATCAGAAAAGTATGTCTGGGCCAGACCAGTGACATCAGTTGCTTGTTCCTTAACTGAAAGTGCAGACCTAGACGAGACATTTAAAAACCTAGGATCTAAACCACAACATAGAGGCGAGAGAGCAAACCAGCCTCTTTTGCTATTGACAAATGATGGCCGCTTGTACCATTCAAACTCCTCCTTAAGTACGGGATGACACGAGAGAGGTGGAACCCTGCTAGAATCTCTCAGCCTTTGAGTTCCTCGGCAAACAAAGGCCAACAAGTGGATGCATTTTTCCCTCAACGGCGAGTCAATTTCTTTTGTGGCCTTTATCCATGAATTTCGATATTTTGACAACACACAGATAAGTAGAAGAGTAAGTTCTGTCTCCTTAAGGGCACTTAAACTAGTTTGTGTATTCTGATCATGGGCTTTTTTCTTGTCATGAAGATCTAATAGAGCAGTTGGTGCACCAAGATAATGACAAATCATATAGGATTTTTCAAGAAGAAAGTAATCCATGACATAGTCCACAACATTCCTGCAGGAAAAGCTAAATCCTACAGATTGAATAACTGCTGTGATCACAGACAAGCCAAGTCCCCAAATGTGACGAGGCTTCTCTAATTTATTGAAGGAGCTTGAGAGATTTTCTTCATTTTGAAGTACACAGAGGGCACCATCATCGGATGTATCAGCAAACAATACTCGTATAGCTGCCAAAAAACCAGCATTAAGAAGCATCTCAGCACCTCCCCGAGCGCGCGCCAGTGTCAGACAGAAATTTAAAATCACAGGAATAGTTGCATATGAATTAATATCTGGAAGCTTATGCATCACACGTTGCAACTGCAGATGTTCCTGAATAACGGGAAACCATGTTGAAGGTGCCAAAAAACTTTTGAGTATTAGGTCGATAGTAGCTAGAGAGAGTGTACAATGATCTGTAGATTCCATAAAACTGCAGAGAGTAGGCAAAAGACTTAAACTCGCAGTAGATGCATCAGCATAAGACTCCACAGTTTCCATCTCAGTCACTTCAAATGATTGTAAACTTGTACAACTTAACTCTACTGACAGAAGAAGCAATTCAAGTAAAACCTTTATTCCCTCTCTCACACCGTTAGTTGACGGGCCCAAGTCACTCAATGTTTTTAAGCCAGAACCTGAGGATTTTATGACAAGTACGCAGACAGGTAGAGGAAGCTTTTTTTCCAAGCATCTAAGAAGATGGATTAGTAATTCTGATTGAGCTACAAGGAAACCAATAATATCTTCGCTATAGTCAGGAACACGAGTCAATGATGATATAGTGTCAAGAGTGCACCGACATATTTGTTCAACTGAGGACATAATCAGCTGTTCCGGAATCTTCCATTGAAGTGTAGTCTTCTTTTCAGCTGACTGCATACATGCAAATTTTAAGTTAGCTTCCTAATGTATTGAGCCAACAAACTTACACTAATACTGGAGATCCTAATATTTACTAACAACATTCCACTTTTATACAGGACATTGCACATAGAGTGATCATAATATAGAAATGTTGCAGATTCCATGCCTAAACATCTAATCATATTACCCCCCCCCCCTCCTCCCCCGGTTTA